>CATIWC010000530.1:0-206944 GCA_948472305.1 Vicia faba | reverse complement strand
ATTCAATTTAACTTTGATAAGAAAGGCATAGTAGAAATTGCATGTTGATCAAGATGGTTTGTGGCACAGGCTATTAAAACAAAAAATATGGAGTAAATGGGGATCACATGAGGGATAAAGGTAGAAGTGCATCTGTGTGATGGATGGGTTTATCTATAGTTAGGAAGTGGGCGGAGATGAATGTGTGTCGTTGGCTAGACGACCTTTTAGCTCAATCAATGGATAATGGGGGAAGAAACATCCTTCTAGAAGGACCCTTAGCTAAAGTGTGACAATCTTTCCTCTAGGTTTCTCCACCTTTACGAGTTCTTGACAGAAGGTAATGTTTTAGTAGAATATATGTGATGATTAGGATGGGAGCCTAGAGCCTAGGGTGATGGTGACGAACCTCATACTCAACAAGTTCATAACACAAAAAGTGAACCTCTAACTACTGTCAACCATAGTCTCTCTCACTTTATATCCTTTACAAACCAAAACACAGAAAACTCTCAATCTGCTTCCTTCCATGATAACAAGCCCAAACCTAAACTAGTTGTCAATAACCATTCCATGCTCACTAGAGCAAAAACAGGAAACTCAAAACCTAATGCTCTTCTAACTCATGTTGATCATGTAATAATAAAATAATCTCTAGCCCAACCAAAATGGCTTGAGGCTATGAAACAAGAGTATCATGCTCTTCTATCCAAGAACACATAGACACTCACTACCCTTCCCTCCAAAGAGGAAAATCATAGGTTGCAAATGGGTATTTAATGTGAAGCAGAATTTTGATGGTAGTCTAAACAAGTACAAAGCACGACTTGTGGAAAAAGGGTTTCACCAGCAATATGGCTTTGACTTTCGTGAAAACCTTCTCACCTATTGTGAATCCAACAACAATTAGGGTAATTTAGACTTTGGATTTGACTTACAAGTGGGATATTCAATAAGTAGACATAAAAAATTCTTCTTAATGGAGCACTTCAAGAAGACATGTGCATGCAATAACCATCGGATTTTGAACACAACAATAAAGCTCTTGTGTGCAAGTTGAGTAGGGCGATATATAGACTCAAACAAGCCCCTGGATCCTGGTATGATAAGCTCAACCAAGCTATTTTTCACTTTGGGTTCACATCCAGCAAGTGTGACCGTTCTTTGTTCACATACAATCATTAAGGCATCACTTTGTATGCTCTCATTTATGTTGATGATATTCTAATAACTGGGACCTCTTTTATTCTCATTCTAGAGCTGATTTTCAAACTCCATGATCAATTTTCTCTTAAACAACTCAGGAGACTTGAGTATTTTCTTGGCATTGAAGAAAAGTATTAAGCCAATGGATCTCTCATACTCACACAAATAAAATATATCAGAGATCTAATTTTTAAGGTTAAGATGGAAGAAGAAAATGGAGTACACTCCCCTATGTTTAGTCACCGCAAACCTAGAAAATTTGGAACTGTTTTTATGCAGGATGTTCTTATATAGGTCTATAGTGGGTGCTTTACAGTATGTCACACTAACAATACCAGATATAGCATATTTTATGAACAAAGCTTGTCAGATTATGGATAATCCACTTGAAAATCATTGGAGCATTGTCAAAAGAATTTTGAGATACTTGAGTGGTACATCAACACATGGCTTATTGTTATCTCCTACAAAATATGATCAAGAATTATCATTTAAAGTATATAGTGATTCAGATTGGGCAAATTATCCAGATGATAGAAGACCCACTTCTGGAACTTTCATTTTTATTGGTCTAAATCTAATTTCTTGTAGCTCCGAGAAGCACTCCTTAGTTGCTAGGTCAAGTGTTGAAGTTGAATATAGAGCTATGGCACACACTACATCTGAGTTGCTTTGGTTAGTATCTTAACCGACTGAGTTTAAAGTTAAATATCTCTCCCTAACTCTGCTTTTGGATAACTTAAGTGTTGTGTTGTTGTCTCATAATCCCATACTGCATACCAGAATAAAACAATAGGACTAGATATCATTTTGTGAGAGAAAAGGTCATGACAAACAAGCTCAAAATTCAACATGTGCCTTCCTCAACACATTTAGCAGACATCATGACAAAACCTTTGTCAATTGCAGCTTTTCAAGACTTAAGAAACAAGCTCAAAGTGGTTCTGTTTTCACCACACTAATCTTGTGGAGAAGTATTAGGTTCACATAGAGTTTGTTGAATGTAGTCAACTATGGTGTGGGAGTAAATTAGTTAGAGTTTATTAGTTTGTTTGATAAATCAGTTACAATGGTTGTACATAACTCTAAAAGTTGAACCCTTATAAAAGGGACTTCGTATGCATTGTGTATGTAAGTTGAGAAATTGATAAATCCAAAATATGAATTACACAATATCAATGAATTTCAATAATGAGATACATTAAAAACAAATGTGCAAAAATATTTTAAAAAAATCAAATTTACACAAATTATTTTTCCTTAATTATATAAAATTCACAATATTTCATTTCTTCGTATAGGCTGTGAATATCACAAATAATGTTTCATTATTTCTTTTTGAAGTTGAATATCTTATACTAGTTTCCATGATAATGATGATATAAATTATACAAATTAATTATGGTTGGTTCGGAGAAACGGGCTCGCAAGTAGAATTTTAGAAATTTGTTATCCAAACCAATTAACATCGAGTTTCATTTATTTGGTTTAGTTTTTGCCCGAACTAAAAAGATGCTTGACCAAAACACCATGGTTTAGTTCTGGATTCCAGTTTGGCTCGGATTTGCCCGAACCAATTAACACCTTTAATTTAAAAACTCATTTCACAATTCATTTGTAACATTTCAATTTTTTTTAAAATTGTTCATGTTACTGGGTTTTTTCGACACAACTACCCAATTTTTCCAAGCAAGTATACAATTTTATCGGCAATTTAAGTTTTATATAGACTTTTTTTGAAAAATATATGAATTTTTGTCGGCATTTTTGAAATGTCCAAAAAAATCATGTTTCTCATACATTTTTACTGGATATTTTGAAAATTCCGATAAAAACTCATGTAAAAATGCATGCATTTCTACTAGTTATTTTAAAAAGTCCAGTAAAATTGCATATAGGCATACCAAAATTTTCAAAATATCAGGTAGAATAAAATGTTGAGATGGTTAATCTGATTTTTTGAAAAAATTGGGGAAAGCCATGTTGACTTTCGGATTTTTAAAAAATATGGTACTTCATATTTCTTCATTTTTTTTGCAGTGAAACCAGAGGAAAGGACATGAAGATTGCTCATTGGCAGGTTAATAGAGCTGTAGAGAGGGCTCGTGCAATGGCAGCTGACGTCAAGGAGTTGCATAATTGGGCGGGGAAAGTAGCCCGGTCGATTCTTACAGGAGGATGGCTGAGCAAGTTTGTGCACCTCACAATATTCGACATAGAGGAGCTAGAGGTGACGGACGGGTCAAAGATCTTGATGATGTGTCTGATGTTGAGGTTGTTGATAATTTCTAGAAAATAGTTATTGAGGTGGGGGTCAGGATGGTAGGAAAATGGTGTTCGAGACATAGGTGGTCCATCATACTGAGATAGAGGCCTTGGATATTATGAAGGTGGCTCCTTAGGCTGATACACATGTGACTCATTAGGCTGATATAGAAGCGACTCCTTCGGCAGATACAAAGGTTATTGATCTAGTGGATATAAATATGCTTGTTATGGGTGATATGTTACTCTCGCGATTTATATGGAGCTGACTGCTCAGGCTTCCATAAAGTTGTCTGTACACACTGATGGAGGTTTTCCTAGAGGGCCCAATGACTATTCCGAGCTTATCAAATTTTCCAATCATGTGGCATTGATATTATGACAGGGAGAGGTATATATACATATATGTTGAACTTGCTTTTATTAGTATTGATAAGTTGAAAATAATTGATGCTTTTTCACTTTGTTTGTTACAGGACCCCATACCACAAAAGATACCCATTCACGGGGCGAGAGTTGAAGAAGTTCTTGTATGTCCCGATGCCTCGGGAGGTCACGTAGATTTTAGATGATTTCAGTCTCCTTTCATTGGTGAATTATTTGTTAACCATGCTCGATGTTGCACTATTGTCAACATTTGTTGAGCGATTGCATAAGGAGATATCCTTCTTTCATCTTCCATTTGGGGAGATGGCGATTACTTTGGATGATGTCTCCTCCTTGTTCTATCTCCCTCTACCAAGTGGTTTCTTCACTGCTCTCCTCATTAGCCAAGAGCTTGCATGTATTATTGTTATACATGACTTAGAGGTTGCTGAGGCACATGTGAGAGATGAGTTTAACGTTAACAGGGGTGTTCATTTTCACCTATCTTGGCTCCGGGATAGGTATGTGAAACTGGTGCGTCAGTCCATGTATGAGGCAACCAATAGGATATACATGTTACATCTTATAAGATGTACTGTGTATAATTATACCTTATTGTATCACGCCTTTGTATCATTCTACCAGTTGAGCATGTAGATCTGAGGGACCTTCTAATGACATGCCACTGCCTCCACTTGCTATGACCAATAGTATATGCAAATGATAGCAGTCATTATAGATAGCCTCGTGGGTTTGATAAACCCAAATAGTGAAGTTTATACTTTGACATCACAAGCAGCACACATATCCTATGGGGGACCTGTGTAGATTTTATTATTTTTGTATTAATCATATCTTATTTTTATTATTACCCAAATATTTGAACTGTGCAATTTATTAGATATCACTTTATTGTTTTCATTATTGAGAGACTTACATAACTTAACACATGACAATCTACATAACTTAACATAGACAATTGCATAACTTAACAAAATAATATTACATATGTCCCTAATTATAAGACCCTCTTTAGTTTTTTTCTTGTCCCTTTTTATAAGGTCCTCTTTAACTTTCAAAGTGCATTAATTATTTATTCCAAATATACCCTTAATTATATTACATAATTTTTTGCAATATATAACAGTTACATACTCACTAACTATTTCTCTCTCCTAAGGATAAACTTGTAAAATTATACAAAATAGTCAATAAATTTATAACTCTAACAAACTTTCTTAATTCCCGCAATTTACTTAACGGAGTCTTATATTTAGGGAAAGAGATAGTAATAAATAACAAAACTCGGACACTACTAGATGATTATGGAAGTTTAAACATCTTGACTATATCATCGACAAACCTAGCAATCGTCTCATCAAACTCGATCGATCCATTTATTCGCCTACTGTGATATGTTCTCTACATAACCTTGAAATCTTCATCAGTCTTCAACCCAATGTTATTGTATTTCACATCTCATTCAGTATCAATCGCATGAAACTCAATCTTACCCACCTTTTTGTTTTTGGTGGGGATAACAGATTATCCAATAAGGATATCTCAAAACAGCAAGACTGGTGGTGTTCTCGGACAGGCCATCAAAAAACCCGAGAAATACATGAGCCTTTAAAAAACCAATAATTTTACATTATCAGATATTTCAACAAATTGTAAAAATCTGATAATCTATGGTGTTTTTTTCTAAAAATTCTATATATTTTTCCACACATCATTTTTTTTAAACGTTAAAAGAATGGATTTTTAAAATATACTACCGAGTGTTTTTAATCCTACAAAATTTCTAACTTGCACTACTGGATTTTTCTTGTGCTTCTTTTTTTAATAAATTATGAGCGCGGACGTATAAAAAATTATTAGGGTGTCAGATATGGTATGAATGGGAGTGGTAGTATAAAATCTCTATTTTTCTTGTTTTTTCTATACGAGGGTCAAAGGTCCATTTTCTTGTTTGATGTAAATCATCTCATGTTTTTTTTCTATAAGTTTTGCTTCAATTTTAGTTTTTTTTTTCTTTTTCTTTTTTATATATTTATTTAAATAAACGTGATTTTAAATAAATATTATTATCACTTTTAATATAAACAACAATAACAAAATTAAAATTGATTATTATCACTTTTTAATATAGAATTAATTATTATTTTTTTAAATGTGTCATTTAATTATTATTAATAAAATTAATTTAATAAATTTAAAAAATATTTTTTTTAAACCATAAGAGAAATATATTAAACAAAATAAAAGATTACAAGAAACACAAGGAAGGACCAAACCAAGACCTTAAGAGCAAAACTAAGTCTGAGGGTTTCAGGCTTGTCTAACAAGTAATCTGAAAGAATATCTAAATGGACAAAATTATACCAGTTTGAACTTTTGATCCTATAATCAATATTAGTTTGAAAATCCGTACAAAAATTGACTTCCCTAAAAATGTGTGTAATTATAAATTCAATCTTAAGAGTATAAGCCCAACACAAAAGCCAACGAGATTTGATTTTCCACAGTACCAAGATATGATTCGAGAAAGAATTCACCACCAACAGACGGTCAGATTCAAGCCAAAGCTTAGCCCAGCCAATTTGAATAGCCTTTTCAATTGTCAGGATGACTGCCATGAATTCAGCAAGCACAGAAGATCCTTCTCCTAAGAAAATGCTAAAGCTGGCCAATTGATCCGCCTCAGGGTTCTTGAAAATGTCTCCACAGGCTGCAACCAAAGGATTACCACGAGCCATACCGTCTATATTGCACTTAATCCGATAGACGGAGACCACAACACCTCCACAGGATCCACAACAATTCTAGGTTGATAGAAATGTCAAAACTTTTAAGTAGGGAGAAATTTTCCATTGAGGAGTTAGACTTTTTGGTGGAATGATTTCCCACCAGCTTGGCATGCGCAGCAATCTCCGCAATACACGAATTCTAGTGGATTCTCCTGTTGTCAAACCGCAACAAATTCCTCACCATCCAGATTTTGTAGAAGGCACAGGCTATAACAGCTTTTATCACAGCTAAGGCTTGAGGAGACCAGGATCCTGAAAGGATGCTTGTGCCGTCCAAGTAACAAGAAATAGGCATAGGAAGCTGCGGAGAAGCACAAATCCATTTCCAAATATTTTTAGCAAAGGAACAACCAAAGAATAAATGCTCAGAAGATTCGCAGCAAACATTACATAATGAGCATATGGAAGGAAAAGAGAATCCTCGAAGTATAAGATTCCCATCAATAGGAATCTTATGATGTAAGAATCTCCAAACAATCAAAGAGTGCGAAGGAGTGGTGTCCTTATCCCAAGTAAAGTCCGACTATCTGGAAGAAGAAGAAGAAGGTCTTAACAACATCTTGTAGGCATGCTTGATACTTAAATTCTCATTCTCAATGTCTTTCCACATCAAGCTGTAAGCGATGTCCACATCAGGAATAGAGAAATCCTTGATTAACGAATGGAGCGAGGAAATAGCCAAAATGGTATTGGAGCTCAAGGACCAAGCTTGATTATCCCACCAATCACTAACTTTGGAAGAAAGATTAGAATGATATTTCTCAGGAATTTTTAACTTGACTATCAGTAGTTATCCCACCCAATTATCCATCCAGAAATTCACACTTATCCCATTTCCAGGCTCTAAATGCAGTTTCCAACAACTGTGTTGTAGCACTCCTTAAGCCCACTACATAAGGAGGATTTGACGGAGTAACCAGTAAGCTTGATATTTCTTTTCACTTTTGCAGCCAGAAGGGAAGACCAAGCCTGACTGCAGTTCAAAAACTTCCAGCAAAGATGAAGATTGGTGGCCTGATTGTAGATACGCAAAGATATGATGCCAAGACCACCTGCATTAGTACTAGTACAACAATATTTCCAAGTCACAGTAACCAGCTTTTTCTTCTCAGTGTGCCCACTCCAAATGAAGTTTCTTGTCCAAGACTCAATTTTTTTGATCAGACTGGCTGACCAATTGTAAATAGAAATGTTATGAACCATCATGTTGTGTATGACATTCTTGACCCGCACCACTCTACCATCCATGGAGAGAAGATTAGCCTTCCAAGTGGCAAGCCTCAACCTGATATTGTCTGCAATAGGAAGGAAATAACAAGCTTTAGGCTTACCAACAAATATTGGAACCCAAGATAAATGAAGGGAGGAGAGGCTCTAGTGAACCCAATAATATCTGCCATGCAAATATGCCTATTCAGAGACATTCCCCCTGCATAAATCAGGGATTTTTATGTGTTACAAATCTGGTCAAAAGATATGGCATAATGATTTAGAAGCTTGGCAATGGAAGAGATGGATTTAGAATCACCCCTGCAAAAAATCATAATGTCATATGCAAATAGTGTGTGAGATGGCACTCTACAGTTCCTGTCATCTCAAATAAGGTTAACAAGATTATTCTCCGCAAGATTAGTAATACTCCTGCTAAGCATTTCCTCTACAAGACAAAAAAGAAGAGGTGAGAGGGGATCACCCTGCTTCACTCCATTAGAGCAGTTAAAGTAACCAATTTATTTACCATTGAAACCAACATAGATAGTGGCAGAGTTAAGAATTGTTCTTATCCAATTACAGAATTTGGAACTAAAGCCAAAGAAGTTCAGAGTTTTCAGGGGGAAATCCCAACTTAGAGAATCAAAGGCTTTAAAAATATTAAATGGCATATCCATATAATTACGGACTGTATACAACCTAGCCTGAGTTGCTAAATACATATATCAAATTTTAATTACTAATCAAAGATTGTTAGAAGGAAACTTTAGATTATTTCAAATTTCAGTAACTATAAAATATGCTTGTCACATGAATATGGAAGTTAACCATCCACATTATAGTAAAAGACGTTTCTGTTAAAAAATAATTTATAGTATAACAAGAGTCATATAATATGTTTCAACATTTTCCAAGTTTATATGATGAAGACAATATGTCTAATTTCAAATTAGTTACTATATCACCTAACGCAACTTGCAATATTTATAGTTAAGCAAATATCCATAACTACATTGGAATTTATGAGTAGATATGAGCAGTAAATCATCCTGCATAACACCCACATCAGAACTCATAAAGGTTGAGATGGCACGATCAAATTTGAATTCTTGTAATTGTTAATGCATGAGACACTTTTAGTGAGAAGAGAAAGAGAGAATAATAAAGAAAATAAAGATTTTATTATTCACTTGTTACAAATAATGATACAGACGGTTACTATTTATATACAATTCTAATTGGGTTTAGATTAACACAACTTGAATTATATTTAAATATTAAATATAATCAAATCAAATCTAATATTTCAACACACCCGCATAATTTAAATTGTTGAATCTATGCTAATCATAATCGATCTGAACTATTCCTAATTTCTTTCTTAAATTCAGGAATATGTCGATTTTCAATCATTTGATAAAAATGTCAGCCAAAAGTGTTTCACTTGAGCAATGTCTAACTTTAAGTTCACCTCGATTTACCTTTTTCCTCAAGAAGTAAAATCTAGCTTCCATATGCTTACTTATTCCATGCAGAACTGGATTCTTCGCCAAATTTATGGCTGACTTGTTGTCGATTTGCAATACTAGAGGTTTCTTCACTTCGACCTTCATTTCTTCAAGTACAAATCTGATCCAAATTGCTTGACATGCAACATAAGATTCTTCTATATATTCAACTTCACACGATGACAATGCCACCACAGGTTGCTTCTTTGAACACCATGAGATTAGCGCACCAAATACTTGAAAGAAATATCTAGTTGTGCTTCTTCGATTTTCCTTATCTCCACTCCAATCATCATCCAAAAAGCAATTAACTATTGCTTCTTTGCCTTGAGAATCTCGTCGAAATAGTATTCCACAATTTATTGAACCCTTCAAATATCTCGGGATTCTTCTTACAACCTTCATATGTGACACTCTTGGTTCAGTCATATATCTGCTCACTAATCCGACTGCGAAACCTATATCAGGTTGACTGTTGCACACATATCCCAGAGATCCCACAATTTATTTGAACAAAGTTACATCGACTATGTCTTCCTCTCAATGTTTCTCCAACTTCAAATTTGATTCGACATGTGAGGATGCAGGATTCAAATCATCCATTATGAATATCTTGAGTGTCTCTTTGACATACTTCCTTTGATGTAACTTCATGTATTCCTTCATTATTAGCTCTTTGAACTTCGACAAGTTCTCCAAACTGTTTCCAGTTACCAGCAAGTCATCGACATACAAGCAGATGATTATTATATTTTGTGCTACAACCTGAAAAATAGAAACCATACTCTGAATTGTATTTGACAAATCCTAATTCGACTAAATATGAATAGATATTCTTGTTCCATTCTCTAGGTGTCTGCTTGAGGCCATAGAGCATTTTGTGCAACTTATATACTTTACTTGCTTCCTTTTGAATCACAAACTGGGAGGTTGTGTGACATATACCTCTTCGTCTAAAAGACTATTTAGAAATGTTGATTTCACATCTGAATGAAATGTCGACCATCCTTGGTTGCATGCCAATGCTACCACTAGTTGAATAGTCTCCAATCTTACTATTGGAGCAAAAACTTCAGCGTAGTCGAGTCCTTCTCGTTGAAGAAACCCTCGAGCTACTAATCTTGCTTTATGTCTTGCTATCGTCCTATCAGCATTGTGTTTCAACTTGAATACCCAATTCACTTCGATAGCTTTTGTATGTGCTGACAATTCGAATAACTCCCATGTATTGTTTCTTTCAATTGCCTGTAACTCTTCGAACATAGCTAACTTCCATTGTTTAATCTTTAAAGCTTTGTTATGGTTGATTGGTTCAGCATCTGCAAGTAAAGAAAATGAACTAATTCTCCATCTAGTGTGGATTCATCATTACCTACTACTTCATAATCACAGAGTCTTGTTGGAAGAACTCTATTTCTTTGAGGCCTTTGGCTTGTTTCAGCCACAACCTCTTCGACTTCGATTGTGTCGGGAATGTCAGGAACTGCTTCAACTTCGACTGGATTCTCAGCAATTCCTTGGATTTCGACTTCATCAATTTCTTTGCCAAAATCAGAGTTCATCAATGGCTTTTTAATTAAATTACAAGAATTTCATTCCCAAGAAGAATTTTCATCAATCACAATATCTTGACTCAACACAATCTTCTCATTAACTGGATGAGATATCCTGTATGCACCAGTCTTATGATATCCTACCAGAATCATAGGTTCACTCTTATCATCAATCTTCCTTCTTCTTACATCAAGAATATGCTTGTAACAAATAGATCCAAACGCCTTCAAATGACTTATTAATGGTAGTTTGTCACTCCACAATTCTTCGGGATCCTTGTTTTTCAATATCTTAGTAGGGCACCTGTTCAGGATATAAACTACAGTTGAAACAACTTCACCCCATAAAGATTTTGGAAAATTTTTCCACTTTAGCATGCATTTCACCATATCCAATATAGTTATGTTTCTTCTTTCTGCAATTCTATTATGTTGAGGAGTATAAGGAGCAGTTACCTCATGATCGAAACCATATTCTGCATAGAAATCTTCAAACATCTTGGATGTGTATTCTCCACCTACACCTGTTTGCAGAACTTTGATCCTCTTATCACTCTGGTTTTCAAAAAGTATCTTGAATCTCTTAAAGATTTCGAATAGTTCGTCATTTCTCTTGAGCACATAGATCCACAGCTTGTGAATGAACTCATCAATAAACGAAACAAAATATATGTTTCCACCAATGGTATGTTCTTCGAATGGACCACATACATCTGAATGTGCCACTTCGAGTATGCATGATAATCTCATTGGCATACTCTAAACAAAAGAGTTTTTGGATTTTTTTCCAACTAAACAAACTTCACAGAGTTTGTCGGGCATCTCAAGAAAATTGTGATACCAGATACCATATCTTAAGTAATCAGCTGATTGAGTGATCAAAAATTCAAATATCCAAACCTCAAATGCCACAACCAACTATACTTGTGGACGACAACAATTTTTAGATATTATACTTCATTAGAACTGATCATAGTCTCAAATGTCCTGTTCTTCAACATAGGAGATTTTAAGCCCAAATTGTTCTTGGTGTCGAACAATTTTAAAACACCATCTTTCATGACAACTGAGAAATCTTTTTCGACTATTTGTCCAACACTTAGCAAGTTGCACTTCATTCTAGGTACATAGAGCACATCTTTGATCATACCCTCCATTACTCATTTGAAAGACTATGTTGCCATTACTTTCTTCTTGCAACGAACTACTATTAGCAAGTTTTACCTTGCTCTTATTTGACTCGTCAAAATCTATCAACCACTTCTTTCGACCAGTCATGTGATTCGAGCAACCTAAGTCGAGGAACCAGATCTTGGATTTTACATGGTTATCTTCCATTGCAGCCATAACCACCACCACCTTCATAATCATCTAAATCTTGGCGTGCAAGGTTTTCTCCTTCATCCTTGTCTGTCGATCCCTTATCTTTTTTGTACCAACAATTCTTGTCTACGTGACCCCACTTTTCAGAGTTATAGCACTGCAAACCTTTTTTATCTTCTTTGTCCTTTCGATAGTTTCCTCCTTTTCTTTTCGATGATTCAGAAGCTCTGTCTTTGACCTCATGCTTAAGAGGGTTCGACCATGATTTCTTTCCCCGAGTCTTGTCGATATTTCCTTTAAACTTGTTGGAACCATAATTCATTTTCCATGACTGGGCTTGCAGTGCCTGTATCGAGTCCTGAACTCTTTTCCTTTCGACAATCCTCATCTCATGCGCCTCCAACGAACCAACCAAATCTTCCACTTTTAGGGTTTCAAGATTTTTGGATTCTTCAATAGCTACAATAACGTGATCAAAGTTAGAGGTCAATGTTCTCATTACCTTCTCAACTATCATCTTATCAGTTATGATTTCACCATAACCCTTCATGAGATGGACGAGTTTTTGAACCTTCAACATATATTCTGCAAATTTTTCGTCTTCTCCCATCGATAATAACTCATATTGTTGATGCAAGGTTTGTAACTTGACAACCTTGACTTTCTCACCTCCTTCTTAATACTTCATCAGAATATCCCATGCCTCCTTCTCCATTTCAGCATGAGAAATCTTGTCAAAGTTAGCAGCGTCGACCGTCGTCTAAATGTAATAAGCAACTTTACAATCTTTCTTCTTGACTTTGTTGTGGGCTTTTTTTTGTTCGTCGGTTGCATCTGCAACCAGCGCAGAAACGCCGCCGGTAACCATTTCTAGGGTTTCATTAAACCCAAACAAGGATTGCATCTGTTTTTTCCATCGGATCCAATTTTTGCCGTCAAGCATTGGAAGAGAATTCATAATGCCCTTATCACTAGCCATCTTCCAACGGTTGATTCACTTGCCTTGGAAACACGATCTTTGACGTGAAGGTCTTGAAAAATCGATCAAGAACAATAAACTGGCTCAGATACCGATTTGTTAGTGTGGGAGACACTTTTAGCGAGGAGAGAAAGAGAGAATAATAAAGGAACTAAGGATTCTATTATTCACTTATTACAGATAATGATACAAACTATGACTATTTATATATAATCCTAATTAGGTTTGGCCTAACACAAATTGGATTATATCTAAATATTAAATCTAATCAAACCTAATTAATATTTCAACAGTAACTAATTGAAGTGCATCCTGTTGGAACAAAACCAATCTTTAACAAGACTAATCTTCACTCGATTGATGCAGAAACATTTAACAACACTCTTCACTTAAGTGATACATACGCACACAAGGTTTCAATGTTCAAGTTTGTTCCCCACCCTTTAGAATTGAAAGAAGAATAAAGATTTGAATAAGAGAGTATAGTGAAAGAAAGAGATAGTATTTTATTGAATTTTAATTTTTACAATTTCAAGGGTCTCTTCTATTGAAATTTCTTACAAGCCAAGCAATCTTAATTTTTTAACTGACTTCCAAAATAGAATTCTATTGCTTAATAGAATTTTAAACCCCTATTAACTTGTTGCCTATTTCCTAAGTAACATGAATAAACATTATGAATTACACTTTTAACATACCTCCTAGTTCATTGTGTCTAGACTCTCAACATTCGTCATGCTTCTCAACCTTTTGAACAATTCAACTTGCATAACTTTGGTCATGATGTCAACAATTTGATTCCCACTTCTGAAATGTTCCAAGTGCAACTTTCCATTTGTTACTTGTTCTCTAAAGATATTTAAATCTCATTTCAATGTGTTCGCTCCTTCTGTTTGCTATCGAGTTCTTGACCAAGTTGATAGTAGACATGTTATCAATCCTCAGTCATTGCTTCGAGATTCTTGCCCTAAATATCATCAATTAGGTTCATCATCCATGTTGTTTGACATGCACAGAGAGAAACAATTGTGTATCCTGCTTCACATGATGATAATGTTACAACTGGTTTCTCTCTTAAGCTTTAAGAAACTGGTTCACTATCTAACATGAATACATAACCAGTAGTGGATTTTCTATCTTAGGCATTACCACACCAACTTGAGTCAGTATATCCCACAAGTTTGCATTCCTTTCATTCATCTGTTGCAGGATAATCTAGTGCTCCTTTTAGATACCTTGGTGTCCTCTTAATGGGTGCACGATGTGAAAACTTTGGCTTCTGCGTGAATCTTCTCACCATGCCTACATTGCATGCTAGATCAAGCACTGTGTGATAAAAATATCTTAATGATCCAATAAGTATTACATATTATGTTGGATGAACATCACCTCAATTTCCTTTGTTAATTGCAGTCTTGGTTTAGTTAGTGTTTAAATAGAGTTGCAATCCTCTGTCTCAAATATCTTGAGTATCTCACTAGCATATCTTGTTTTGTGCATTATTATTCCTCTACCACACTTGTAGAACTCAACTCCAATAAAGTATGAGATGTTTCCAGGATCGGACATCTCAAACTCCTTGCTCAAGTCAACTTTGAAATCTCCTTCTTGCAGCTGCCTGTTATTAGCAGATCATCTACATAGAGACAAAGTACTAACAACTTGCATTTTCTTGTTATGACATACATACCATGCTTTATTGTAAACTTCACAAACTATATTTATCTTAGAAATCCATCTATTTTCTTATTCCAAGCTCTTGGAGCTTGTTTGGCCCCATACAATGCTTTATGCAATTTTTACACCTTTCTTTCTTGGCCTTCCTTCTCAAAACAATTGGTTGTGATACATAAACCTCTTCATCTAGAGGCCCATTAAAAAAGAACATTTCACATCCATTTGACACATTGACCAGTTTTTCATATTTTTTAAGCCAACAACCAACTTGATTGTTCAATCCTGACATCTAGTGCAAACACCTCATCAAAGTTAATTAATTATATTTGAAGAAGTTCTTTGGCCACAAGTTTTTCTTTTTGCCTGGGTACTTTTCCTTTGGGATTCAACTTCAACTTGTACACCCACTTCACATTAGCTTCTTTTTTTCCTTGTCGCAATTCAAGTAGTGACCAAGTTTTCTTGACCTCTACGGATTTCAGCTCCCAGCATAACATTCATCCATTTTAAATCCTTCAGTGTTTTAGTTACATTGACATGCTCAGTTTCTATTTAGAAGACATAATGTACCAGTTCACCTTCATCATTGACCATATTATCTTATGTGATCACACAGTCTTGCAATCTTGCTGGCATGTTTTTTGTCCTTTGAGGTTTGCTTGTGCTTGCTTGAGCCCTACTACTTCTGATTGAATCTCCTTGTCAACTTCATTACTTAGTTGATCACACAATATTCTAAATGAATTCTTCTTAACATTATCATTCTAATCCCACTCGTTAAGTTTATCAATAACCATACCTCTGCGGATCATAATCTGTCTGTTCACATGATCAAATAATTTGTAGCCACCACTTGAATGATATCCTATCATAACCATTTTGCTTGACTCGTCATTAAGCTTTCTTCTCAACTAGTTAGGAACATGTTATGTGTTATAGATTGAAACACCTTCAAGTGGCTTAGACTTGACTTGACACCATAACAACATTATTCGTGTATAATTCCTTATATCCCTCTTGGTTGGACATCTATTCAGGATGTATGTTGCAGTAGACACATCCTCACCCCATGAATTCTTTGGTAGATGCTTTCCCTTCAACATACTCTTCACCATGTTTATGATGGTTTTTTTCTTCCTTTATGTAGTTTCATTTTGTTGGGGAGTGTATGGTAGCACGACCTCATGCATTATACCTTCTCTTACACATCGTGCATCAAAATCATTTGACAGATATTCCCCACCACCATAAGTACTTAAAGTCTTGATCTTGTGACCACTTTTCCTCTCCACCATGAATTTGAATTTAGCGAACACCTCGATCACATCACTCTTCTTCTTGATCAAGTATGAGCATAATTTTCTACTATAATCATCCATGAATGAAAAATATATATATTTTTTACCTCTAATTGAATCCACTTGAATAGATCCACACACATATGAATATATGACTTTAAAAGTGGCTTTATAGTTGCTTCACACATCTTTGCTAAAGTTATTCTTATGTTTCTTAGCCTGGCCACATTCCTCACACACTTCATTTGGAATATGGATTTCAGGTAGACCTAAAACAATGTTTCTCTTCTTCAGGTAGACTTGAAACCATGTATCTTCTTCTATGATTCAACATCACCAACCTTTTAAAGATTTTCCGGATCAACACATTAATGGATTATAAATAGGGCTTTATAATCCTTCTTCTTAAATTCTCTATGAGTGATATGCTGTTCATCCGTGTTGCTATCATTGATTGGTGCCACCCCATTCTTCATAAGATCTAATACATCTTGATAGCATAAAAGAACTTTCATCTGCTTACACCAATTTTCATAGTTCTCACCATTTAAAATGGGAAGATTTTTTGGAAAATTCCCATTTGAATAAGAAAACATTGCTCAATATTTCCCAAGAATCATAACCAATGCTCTATATACCAGTTGTTGAAACAAAACTAATATAAAACAATATCAATCTTCACTAAATTTATGCAACAACCTTCAACAACACTCTTCACTCAAGTGATGCACACACACAAGGTTTCAATGTTCATGTTTGTTCCTCGCCCTTTAGAATTGAAAAAAGAATAAAAATTGGAATAAGAGAGTATATTGGAAGAAACAAAGAGTATGTTATTGAATTCTAATTTTTACAATGTCAAGGGTCTCTTATATTAAGATATCTTACAAGCCAAACAATCTTAATTTTCTAATTAATTTCCAAAACAGAGTTATGTTGCATAAGAAAATTGTAAACCCCCCTAACTAACTTGTTGCTTTTTTCCCAAGTAACATGAATGGAAATTATGAATTACACTTTCAACACATCCATGGCTTGCCCAAATTTTGGCTTCATATATATTTCTTTTTCTAGGATCAACTACTTCCAGGGTAAGATAATATAATTTACCTACTACAACATGTTCTTTGGCTTTCAATACCTTTTCATATTCAGAAGGGCGTTCTCTTTGTTATTATGTTGTTGAACCACTAACGAGTGAGGCTTTCAATTTCAGAAAAATCACTAGGATTTTCCTTACATGTTTCCATTTTGATCTTAATTATGTTTGTTTTACTCCAAAATTTTCCCTCTCATTTTTCTCAAGACATTCTTTCAAAGCTCTTCAAATAGTCAAGACACTCAAGGGTTGACTAGTCAAGATGCACCTCCTAAACCAAAGGCCTACAACTAAGTTTTAGAGTTTTTCAAGGAAATTTGGTTTGAAAAGGTCTCAAGTGGCTTCCATGGTTCTTCATATGTCCTCAACAAGGTTCATGTCAAGTTTCAAGCCCTACATCACAAGTTTGCTCAGTCAATGGCTCAGATGATTGAAAATCAACTATATTGATCAAATAGTCAACTATGGTCAACATGCAGTCAAACTTCAAGAATTTTGGTCAACATCAATATTTTGAAGTGACATTCATCATTTGATCAAGGTTTGATCATGATTCCCCAAGGAAAGCTCTCAAATCATCAAAAGTCAAGATTTGTCAAATTAGGGTTTCCTTAGGAGAAGTCAACTGAACTTTGACCAGGTATAACTTTCACATGCTTCATCAAATTTTCCCCAACAAAAGGCCATTTTGAATAAAATTCAATTCTATACAACTTCTCTTTTATTCTCAAGTCCAAAAAATGCTTCATTTGGAAGATACGATCTCATACATTATAGGTCATTTTCAAAAGTCAACAAAAGACACTTTTTTTCAAGGTAACTTACATTAAGATAATTTCTTCAAGCAAAAATGATAAACATAGAGATTGTAGAGGACATCTTTAGATTTCCAAAAAGTCCAAGATCATCTTTTAAAGATGAAAATTGAGCAAGTTATGAGGTGCACAAGTTGGATAATTTTCAAGAAATGCATGAAATCTCAATTGAGAAATTTGTGATTTTTGCTTATTGGGCTTAATCTTTTGGACTTCAAACATGTCCATGACCTTGCAAAAGACTCCTAAACCAACTCTTACCCTGATTTGCATTTTCTCTTTATTTTATTTATATTTATTTTGTTTTTATTCAAATAAATACAAAATAAATTACATAAAATAACAAATAAGAGATTATGACATATGGGCTAGTGTGTTAGGTCAGCTTTGGGCCTAAGAATCCGTGCAAAACATGTCTAGGTTCATGCAAGAGGCAAAAGTGGCAAGAATTACACAACTTAGGCAATTTTTCAAATTTGATTCTTGTCATGAAACCATGGTTAATGCTTGGATCTTTTGACATGTTTGTCAGCCTCCTCATCCCTCTATAAATATGTAACAAGATCAGACTGCAAAGGACACGCAAAGATTGCCCAAGAGTGCACTACAAAACTTTCAAAAATTCCAAAGTTATCAAAATACGTAGATGTACCTCCAGTCATCATCAGTCCAAACCAAGCACTCTATCTATTCCCTGAAGGTCCCATGTGTTGTACCCCAAAATTTTCCCTCCCATATTCTTCAAGAAATTGCCAAGTCATGCTTCAGAATTCCCCAAGGGTTGCACAGTGCGAGGGCCTCCTAAACAGTCAAAATTAGGGTTTTGGTTCTGATAAAGAAAATGAAGTTTCCAAGAGTCCAATCAAGTCCCACATGCCTACAAACATGGTCAAACATCCTCATACCAAGTTTCAAGACTGTCAGCACAAAATTGCACAGTCAAAACCCTAATTGCACTACAGTCAACTGTAGGGGCAAAATGGTCATTTGACAGTCAAAAGTCCAAATTTTTGGTCAACATCTCATTTTGAAGCCTCAAACATCATTTGATCAATGCTTAATCATGATTCTCAAAGCTTGGCTCAAAAATCATCAAGATGCAAAAGTTTCCTTATTTGGACAGTTGAAAAAGTCAACTGTAAATTGACCAGGGCATAACTTTCACATGGATTATCAGAAAAATTCCATCCAAAGCTCATTTTGAAGAGAAAGACATTTCCAACAACTCCTCTTCACACTTCAAGTCCAAGAAATGCTCTCACAAAAAGTTATCAATTTCAACATTATAGGTCATTTTCAAAAGTCAACAAAAAGGGACTTTAAGTCAAAGGCCATAACTTGAGATTGGTAAATCAAAATGACATGGCACCAAATACATTGGTTAGAGGACTCATAGACCTTTCCAAAATGTCCAAGAACATGAGTAAAGCTTAAAAATTGAGCAAGTTATGCCTTGTGGAAGTTGGGAAATTTTTGGATATTTTGAAAAGTCAACATTGATTCAAATGGCCTAAAATTGCTAATGGGCTTCTTTTTCTTCCACAATTCATTATCCAAAGCATGCACACGACCATTTGGCCCAAAGGGAAGTTTTTTATTATTTTTATTTATTTATTTGAATTTTTTATTACAATTAATTCATTTAAACTAAATAAAATATGGAAAAATGCTAAACTAATGAAATAAAATCTTTTTGTGCAGAAAATACTCCCATTGGACACTCAAAATTCGTACATGATCAATTAGGGAAGGATTGGATATGATTGAGAGCAAATGTGCATGAAAAGATTTGAAAATATCATGGCTTAAAAATCAAATATTACATTCATCAATTCATGGATTTTGGACCAATTTTATTTGACCTAATCATTCCATACATAAGCCTGATCAAAACCCTCGTGCTCATTTGACTGCAAGCTGTGCCATACATAGGAAACAAAACTTGAGTTTTTTGTGAAAAAAGTGAATTCTGAAAACCAAGTTCTAGGGCGATTCAAGGCAAGATTTTTATCTCATTAGCTTCCTGAGGCTTCAAGGAGAGTTTTCCAATCGAAATCAATCATTCTAACGCCCTAAATTGGTAACACGGTGACCACCTGTACAAAATTTTTTTCATAATCGTGCATCTCAATTCATGCATCTTTTGTAATTTTTAACGCTTGATTCATGTTCATTGTTTGATTCTAATGCTAACCCAATAGTTTAATTTTGTTTTCGTGCCCTATATGAAGATTTACCATTAACAATCTTTAGGGTTTTGCAAGCTTCAATTTGGGCATTTCCAGACGCGGTAAAATTAGACCACCATAGTGCCATGAATGAATCAAGCATGATTGGACGATCATAAAGCCATCCTCGCACTCAATTTATGAGCATCCCTGGGCTAATCGCTATTTTTCAATAGGGTGCCTATGGGAACGTTTAACAAACCGTGGCCTATGTTCTTTATGTTTCAGGAAAAAAATAAACAATGAGGAAGATGACTCGGTGGCATAAGCTGAATGGCTGGTTCAAAATCTCGCGCGAAAAAAGAAGCGTTGGTGCTTGTTTGTTTTATTATATTTATTGATTATCTTATTTACAGATAGACAAAATAGCACGGTTGGTGAAGCGTTTGGTGGGTAATGTTCAGGACCTGGGTTCGAGCCCCAGGTCCTCACCCCCTTTCATATTATTTTTCATTTAGTATTCATATGTAGTTTCAATATAGTGGATCACCATACACCTTCAAAATCAAGCTGTTCACGTGGCCAATGGATTCAATCAAGGGTCATGATCTGGAGAGCACGGTGAACGTCAGTCAACGGAGACCCATGCCAACGCAATAGTCAACCAGGCCAAAGAGTAAATGGGCCCAGATTTCTAAAAGAAAACCCTCACAATTAGGGGCAGACCCCCTAGGTTTGCCATTTTATTTTTTATTTCTTTCTTTTCATTATTTCTATTTTCTTTTAGTTATTGTTTTCTTAATTAATTTATTATTTTCATAAAAACACAAAAACAATAAAAATCAGAAAAGAGAAAAATTAATAAATATTTTCGTTTTAGTATTTTTGTAAACAAATTGCATTAATTAAATTTAGTTATTAAATTAGGTTTAATTGTAATATTTTCTTTAATAAAAATCTAAAATTGGTAGAATTAGGGTTTAATTAATTTTTGATCCTTTTTTATTTTCTTTCATAATAATTAAATATTAAATATTTATTTTTGTAATTAAATTGCATGTAAATTAATTAGGGTTAATTTTAGGTAAAACTTTAACATGTTTTCATAATAAAATAAAAATTGTAGAATTAGGGTTAGCATGTTATTTTAATTAATTCTTTTTCATTAAAACCAAAAAATACCAAAAACAATTTCTTTTCTTTTTTAGTTAATTAATTCCATCATTTAATTTAATTTTGTAAAAAGGGTCCAACGCCCTCGTTTTAATTCTTATTTAATTCGCATATTTATTTTATTTCGTTTAATATTTATGTATCTCTCCCAAGGCCTTGTAAATTAATTTCTTGCACTTTACTTTTCTTTTAATTCTTTATTTTTCTGTCAAATCGGGTTCAAGAAATTTTGGCGATGTGGACCCGCGCCTTTTGTAATAGCTTAGAATCCTTATTTCTCGCAATTTTTAACTGTTAACGAATGCATGCAAGAATGAATGGACAAAAATAAAAACAAACGATAGATCACCAATAACATGACAAAAGACAAAAATATCTGAACATGACACACAAATCACACACCACCCCTAGGGTACGCCTCACTGTTGCCTTGCCTCGAAAGGTGATCGTCGAGTAGAGGATGTCTTAGTAAGTCCTCATGATCCGGGAACCTGGCATGAGGGTAGCTTCTAAGGTGTCTTCCTATTGCTCCGGTGATCACCATGTCCCGAACCTCGAATTGACCCGAACACCTCCAACGGTGGTGCTACCTACCTCTCAATGGTGGGATGGCACTACTTTAAAGGACATTTACACAGACGAATTCCTTAGGGTAGGTAGACGACTCTTAGTACTTGCTCTAATTTCAAAACAAATTCCAAAATACTTTTCATACCGACACCTTTTCAAAAAGCTTTCGAAAGCAAATTTTTCAAACACTCTTGAGGACCGATACAAGAGTCGAACTGGAATTTTCAAAGAAACTTTTTAAAACCCACAGTTGAAAAGCAAACAAACCATTTTTGAAAACACAATGAGCAAGTATCTAAGAGCCCATGGATAACCATGGATAGAAAGGGTGCTAACACCTTCCCTTTCTATAATCTACCTCCCGAACCGAGAGCAATCTCTTTAAGGAATTTTTCTGTGCTTTTGTCCTTTCCATTTGGAGAAAATAAAAGACGGTGGCGACTCTTGCTTCCGCGACATTTCGCGAACCAGCGTTAAACAGTCAGTTCCAGATCCACCGATCACAGAACTGGCGACTCTGCTGGGGATATTTTACAAAGAGAGGTGTACCTTAGGGATAGTTCATAACTGTGTTTTCAATTGCTTTCTTTGCTTGCTTTAAATTGTGGGACTGTCTTGGGAGTTCTATAGATCCTAACCCGGATCTGGGGATACCTTCTTAGAAAGTAGCAACAAGGCTGTGAGGGAACTGTGTGGGGTATACCGACATGGTTGAAACAGTCTGCTACGTTGATGTGGCACTTTGGTGTGTACCGGTAACCCTTGAGTTCAGTCAAGGAGAGTACGGGGCCTCCGCGTGGTGTCGTGAAGCATCAACAGACCTTAGGAACCTTAATTGAACTATCTTGGCCTCTTTAGGGTAGTGAGATAACTGACTTTGGTGCAGTCCGAGGTTGGTTGATACTCGATACTACACTCAATTGAGGATTGCTTTCCTGGAATATTTCGGTCGCCAGTTCAGTGGCTAAATCGAAACGATGAACAATAAAAGCAATCCAGTGATATTGGGACCCTTAGAACCCGGTTACTTCTAATAGGACAGGTTGAGCCCACCAACTTCAAGAGGGTAATACCCAGACCCCATGCAGGCCTAAGCTCTAAGGGCTTTCTCTTGTGTGACTTGTGTGCCTTCGTACTTGACTACTTGCATGCTTTATCTGACACATGAACTACTTGCAGGTTTTGTTTTAGTCCTTAATTGGGACCCATGACAGGGCTTACTAAGTTTCTTGCAGGTTTTATTTATAGTCCTTAACTAGGACTCATAACAGAGTGTACCAAGTCTCTTGCAGGTTTATAGTCCTTAATTGGGACCCATAACAGAGTGTACTAAGTTTCTTGCAGGGTTTGTTTTAGTCCTTAATTGGGACTCATAACAGAGTGTACTGAGTTTCTTGCAGGTTTTGTTTATAGTCCTTAATGGGGACTCATAACAGGGTTACCTACATCACTCCATGCATACCATGACATCATACCATTGCATACATCCTGCATACGTCCTAACCCATTTCAAGGATCTCAAGGGTCTGTGGTGCAGGTCATGACGAACCAGAACATCTAGCAAGGGGCAAAAGGGATTTATTTTCCTCTAGCCAAGGTTGTCAGGGGCTATGACCCACTTGATATGGTGAGCCTTTGACCCTTGAAGAAGAATTCTCAACAACATGGGTGACCTTCAATCAAGCTATAAATTCCAATGCTAACATTTTTCTTGTTTATCCCGCGAGGTCCTTGGAAACATTGCATATGCATACATACACATCATTGCATAACAGGTATCCTTGTTGCAGGTCACTTACCTTTGTCGCTGTTTATTTCAGCAATGACTTCCCAACAAGATAACCAGGACCTTCACGCTCAAGAGACTCAGTTCAGGGAAATCTTCCTAGGTCTATCCAAGGGGCAGGAAGAGTTGAGGACACTCCTCATGGGGAATCTGATCAGAAAGAGTCCTGAAGATGACAAGGACGAACAGCTGAAACGTCTACAAGCTGAGGTAGACACATTGAAAACCCAGATGCTGGGGCAAAAGGCCCTCATTCAAGGTTTAGCTCAGGAACAAGGAGAGCTGAGGGCCATGATCAGTCAGCTTCATCATGACATGAAGCAACCAGCCCAAGTCAGGGGCCAGGTCATTAATCAACTTCCAAGAAGTCAAAGGTTTGGGCCTCTCCAAGCTGCTACTACTTCACAGGTCCAACAATGACCTCGCCAAGAACAACGGGCTGATCAGAGCAAGCCAGACAAGCCTAAAAGGCAGTTCACCAAACTCAACGTGTCACCGTCTCAAGCTTTACAATAATTGTTGAGGTTGAATCTGGTGACATTAAGGGACCCTCCTAAGTATCTCAATACAACCTCCCTAAAGTACAATCCTGAGGAAAGATGTGCATACCACTCTGACAGTCCAGGACATGACACCGACGACTGCTGGGCTTTGAAGAATAAGATTCAAGATCTGATTAATGAAAGAGCTGTGGATTTCACCCAGATAGGCCAAGCTGAATGCTCCTGCCATCCCTACAAGATGCACCAATCGAAGTAACAAGCCCTGAGACTAGAAGACTTGTGTTTATTAGAATTTTCAAGTTGTAACTTTCTTTTGACTGTTCAAACATTTATTCATGATTAAACGTTGTTAGTTCATTAATGCATCGTATATGTCTGTTTTGAAGCAATATATTCGCATTCACTATATGCAAACTGATTTCATTTTTTTTTGATGATCAACTCTTGATTAAGAAATCCTAAGCCTCTTGAGGGAGGATGACGAAAACGATACCACGATCTACAGTATGCTTTTGAACAGACCCCGCTGATGAGGTACATGCATTGTTTCCATTCCCAAACACTGGAGTTATAAGGATGATAATCCCTCGTCAACCCCTCTGAGCCAAAGAAGTAGGAGTTTTTCTTTTCGAAATCTAAAAACCCTTAATCATAACCTGGGGCAGGGTAGTCTCTCAGTTGATCCAAGTGCATAACGAATGGCACCAAAGAGGTCCTTATAAAACGAAGAAAGACAATGATGGTTCCGAATAATCAATAAAGAAAGGCAGTCATTATCAAAAAATTCATAAATGAAAAGCCCATTAAGTCAAAACATATGAAGGAGACTTACAAAACTGGGGCATCCCGCTGACTGTAATTCCAAAAAAGGAAACAGCTCAGGTAAAAAAATAGGGATAACGAAATCAAAAAGAAAGAGGTCCTGCAAACCCTCAACAAAAAAGGAAATGACTGCCTAATCAAAATATACTGTCAAGATCCGAACCATCGCTGGTATATCAAAGCAAAGACTCAACCAAGGTCTAATGCACGATTAGCTGAGTTTAGGATCGAAGAACGTCACGAAGAACGGGTGGGTACAAATAATTTGAGCCTTTATCCTTTGTTTCTTAAACCGTGAACCAGGCCACGTTATAACCCTTAAAAGTCCTAGCTGAAGCATGGGTTAGTTCGAAAGCATACTGTACGAAAGGTATCCTGACTCCTTAAGGCTTACGGTAAAATACGGAGTTGACATCACGTTTTACAAACAATCACTTGTTTTATGAAAAGAATGCATTTTCAAAATCTTCAAGACAGACATAAGCTTTGCATTTTTAACATAACCTTGTTTGCATATGAATATTTGTTTGAGCAGCAGGGAAATTCGCACGATGAATACCTAGTGAGCAAAAGCACTTCCAATCAAGGGGCACGACATGATCATGGTCCATCATCTGGGGCAGTCCAATCAAGATTCGGAGAATCTCTCAAAGGCAAAATAGCCTGGGGCAAGTCTCCGCCTGAGTCACTTAGGGCACTCCGACAACGAATCTTGCCTGATCAAACACCTTCTGGTGGCGTGGCAAAATACTTCCAACAGGGGCAACTCCCTACATTCCCTGAACGTGGACATAGTCGAAAAAAATACTACGCAAAATCAAAGACTCGCTAGGCTGACATACCTAGGCAAAAATAAGGGCTTCCCGGCGAACCAAAAGGGTTCGGGCAAAAATAAGGGATGAAATGAAAAAAAATCTGTACACCCGGCAAGTCGAAAACCTGAAAAGGCGGCTTGGGCAAAAATGGGTATCCCGGTGGACTGAAAACCCGAAAGGGCGGTCCAGGCAAAAATTAGGGATCAAAGCGTACGACTATGTCCCGGCATCTTGTCACTTGCCTATCAGAAGAAGAGTTTGTCCATCAACAACTACCAGCACCTCCACAGGTCTTCCTCTCCCACCTCAGAAACAGGGGCAATAAAGAGTCGTCCAAACGATCTAATGGCTCTGTCCATCAAAGTGTAAAGGTAGGTTTAGCTAAAGAACATAACCAGATATCTTAATTCCCCAGAGAGTGAGCCAGCAAGTCAGTACACTCTCCGAGCAAAGTTATCAAACTTAAGGAAGTTGAGTATCCTCCAGCAGATCTCAACATTCCCCAGCGGCATATATATTCCTAACAAGCATCCCCGACAGTCTTGGTCTAAAGATTGTTCCCCGGCGGTATACCAGCATTCAGTGGAATCACATCCCCGATACAGTTCAAAACTTCCCCAAGAGAGTCCAATCCAGTTCCCCAGGAAAGTTGGAATTTATCTCCCCAAGCAGTAAGCTTATCCCCAGTAGATTCTGGAAGCTTATCCCCGCAGAGCACGAGTGCGTCATCCGGCTATATTCAAAGAGTTATTTCCCTACCAGGATATAACTAGGTTATCCTCAGCCAAAAGCCACGGAAAGAGCGTCCTCGACGAAGTCTTCTTATCCCCAGCGAAGTCCATTAACGCTTCCAATACAACCAGGGTATCCCCAGCAAGTTACTATCAACGACTCAGCAAAGTATCTCTCTCCCCACAGAGTATTGCTCCCCAGCAAGATTACTAGAGTACTTTTCTCCTCACAGAGTTATCCATTCGCCAAGGTTATTCCCCAACAGAGTCATCTTCTCCTACCGGTATTCTTGCAATTATCATCCCCAGCGGAAGCAAAATCTATTCTCCAACATCAGCCCAAGAGTGACTTCCCGGCACCCGTCAAGGATTTACTTTCCTAGACGAAAAACACATTCATAAAACATCACATACATCATTATAGCATGCATAGACGCATCATATCTTACAAATCTCATTTATGTTGAGAACATCATTGCTTGGTCCATATCATGCATTGCATATGACTGACCTTTACCTTTCAGGAAAGATGCAGTTAAATTCTCAATCATATTTCAAGACCTAGACCGGTTCAGTTAATCGACTCCAAAGATTTCTTATGCAGTCCAAGGCCTTCTCTAGTCCAGCTAAATCGACCCCAAACAGATTTTTCTGATGAAGAATCAGTAGAAGTTATCAAAGGTTTTTCTCAAATGGTTGCTTTTGAGATTATAATTGCCTATGGTTCTCTCCCCAATGCTGCAGAGACGATAATTCCATTCCAGGTTTTTCTCAATGATTGCTTTTGAGATTATAATTTCCTATGGTTCTCTCCCCAATGCTGCGGAGACGATAATTCCATTCCAGGTTTTTCTCAATGATTGATTTTGAGATTATAATTTCCTATGGTTCTCTCCCCAATGCTGCGGAGACGATAATTCCATTCCAGGTTTTTCTCAATGATTTCTTTTGAGATTATAATTTCCTATGGTTCTCTCCCCAATGCTGCGGAGACGATAATTCCATTCCAGGTTTTTCTTAATGTTTGCTTTTGAGATTATAATTTCCTATGGTTCTCTCCCCAATGCTGCGGAGACGATAATTCCATTCCAGGTTTTTCTCAATGTTTGCTTTTGAGATTATAATTTCCTATGGTTCTCTCCCCAATGCTGCGGAGACGATAATTCCATTCCAGGTTTTTCTCAATGTTTGCTTTTGAGATTATAATTTCCTATGGTTCTCTCCCCAATGCTGCGGAGACGATATTTCTATTCCAGGTTTTTCTCAATGTTTGCTTTTGAGATTATAATTTCCTATGGTTCTCTCCCCAATGATGCGGAGACGATAATTCCATTCCAGGTTTTTCTCAATGTTTGCTTTTGAGATTATAATTTCCTATGGTTCTCTCCCCAATGCTGCGGAGACGATAATTCCATTCCAGGTTTTTCTCAATGTTTGCTTTTGAGATTATAATTTCCTATGGTTCTCTCCCCAATGCTGCGGAGACGATAATTCCATTCCAGGTTTTTCTCAATGTTTGCTTTTGAGATTATAATTTCCTATGGTTCTCTCCCCAATGCTGCGGAGACGATAATTCCATTCCAGGTTTTTCTCAATGATTGATTTTGAGATTATAATTTCCTATGGTTCTCTCCCCAATGCTGCGGAGACGATAATTCCATTCCAGGTTTTTCTCAATGATTTCTTTTGAGATTATAATTTCCTATGGTTCTCTCCCCAATGCTGCGGAGACGATAATTCCATTCCAGGTTTTTCTTAATGTTTGCTTTTGAGATTATAATTTCCTATGGTTCTCTCCCCAATGCTGCGGAGACGATAATTCCATTCCAGGTTTTTCTCAATGTTTGCTTTTGAGATTATAATTTCCTATGGTTCTCTCCCCAATGCTGCGGAGACGATAATTCCATTCCAGGTTTTTCTCAATGTTTGCTTTTGAGATTATAATTTCCTATGGTTCTCTCCCCAATGCTGCGGAGACGATAATTCCATTCCAGGTTTTTCTCAATGTTTGCTTTTGAGATTATAATTTCCTATGGTTCTCTCCCCAATGCTGCGGAGACGATAATTCCATTCCAGGTTTTTCTCAATGTTTGCTTTTGAGATTATAATTTCCTATGGTTCTCTCCCCAATGCTGCGGAGACGATAATTCCATTCCAGGTTTTTCTCAATGTTTGCTTTTGAGATTATAATTTCCTATGGTTCTCTCCCCAATGTTGCGGAGACGATAATTCCATTCCAGGTTTTTCTCAATGTTTGCTTTTGAGATTATAATTTCCTATGGTTCTCTCCCCAATGCTGTGGAGACGATAATTCCATCTCAGGTTTTTCTCAATGTTTGCTTTTGAGATTATAATTTCCTATGGTTCTCTCCCCAATGATGCGGAGACGATAATTCCATCCCAGGTTTTTCTCAATGTTTGCTTTTGAGATTATAACTTCCTATGGTTCTCTCCCCAATGCTGCGGAGACGATAATTCCATTCCAGGTTTTTCTCAATGATTACTTTTGAGATTATAATTTCCTATGGTTCTCTCCCTGATGCTGCGGAGACGATAATTCCATTCCAGGTTTTTCTCAATGTTTGCTTTCGAGATTATAATTTCCTATGGTTCTCTCCCCAATGCTGCGGAGACGATAATTCCATTCCAGGTTTTTCTCAATGTTTGCTTTTGAGATTATAAATGCCTATTGGTTCTATCCCCGATCCTGCGGAGACAATAATTCCATTCCAGGTTTTTCTCAATGATTGCTATTGAGATTGTAATCGCCTATGGTTCTCTCCACGATACTGCGGAGGTGATAATTCCCACCAAGATTTTCTCAACGATTGCTGTTGAGGTTAAGGTCATCCAAGGTTCTCTCACCGTTCCTGCTGAGGTAGCAACCATCCCTGGTTCATTCATCATCTTTTGAAACTCCAGATCCAGCTCCTGTAACCAGTCAGGACACATCTATACCAAGCATCTGAAGACCAGCTCCTGCAACATGTCAGGTACTCATTTTTCTTTTGCAGGTACGCAAGTTCTCGCTAAGGAATCTCTTATGCGATCAACATCCAGATGGCATCTATAAGCCCATCCACCTTCCAGCATCTCTCAAAATGGCATCTATAAGCCCATTTCCATCACACTGCTACTATGTGAGTGCAAATTTCTGGGCACTCTAGTGTTCAATCATCTTCCACCCTCGGATTACGAAAGGCACGTCAGCCAATCTGCATCCTCAGGTCTAAGAAGATTGAACAGGGGCAACTGTTGTACCCCAAAATTTTCCCTCCCATATTCTTCAAGAAATTGCCAAGTCATGCTTCAAAATTCCCCAAGGGTTGCACAGTGCGAGGGCCTCATAAACAGTCAAAATTAGGGTTTTGGTTCTGATCAAGAAAATGAAGTTTCCAAGGGTCCAATCAAGTCCCACATGCCTACAAACATGGTCAAACATCCTCATACCAAGTTTCAAGACTGTCAGCACAAAATTGCACAGTCAAAACCCTAATTGCACTACAGTCAACTGTAGGGGCAAAATGGTCATTTGACAGTCAAAAGTCCAAATTTTTGGTCAACATCTCATTTTGAAGCCTCAAACATCATTTGATCAATGCTTGATCATGATTCTCAAAGCTTGGCTCAAAAATCATCAAGATGCAAAAGTTTCCTTATTTGGACAGCTGAAAAAGTCAACTGTAAATTGACCAGGGCATAACTTTCACATGGATTATCAGAAAAATTCCATCCAAATCTCATTTTGAAGAGAAAGACATTTCCAACAACTCCTCTTCACACTTCAAGTCCAAGAAATTCTCTCACAAAAAGTTATCAATTTCAACATTATAGGTCATTTTCAAAAGTCAACAAAAAGGGACTTTAAGTCAAAGGCCATAACTTGAGATTGGTAAATCGAAATGACATGGGACCAAAGACATTGGTTATAGGACTCAAAGACCTTTCCAAAATGTCCAAGAACATGAGCAAATCTTAAAAATTGAGCAAGTTATTCCTTGTGGAAGTTGGGAAATATTTGGATATTTTGAAAAGTCAACATTGATTCAAATGGCCTAAAATTGCTAATGGGCTTCTTTTTCTTCCACAATTCATTATCCAAAGCATGCGCACGACCATTTGGCCCAAAGGGAAGTTTTTTATTATTTTTATTTATTTATTTGAATTTTTTATTACAATTAATTCATTTAAACTAAATAAAATATGGAAAAATGCTAAACTAATGAAATAAAATCTTTTTGTGCAGAAAATACTCCCATTGGACACTCAAAATTCGTGCATGATCAATTAAAGAAGGATTGGATATGATTGAGAGCAAATGTGCATGAAAAGATTTGAAAATATCATGGCTTAAAAATCAAATATTACATTCATCAATTCATGGATTTTGGACCAATTTTATTTGACCTAATCATTCCATACATAAGCCTGATCAAAACCCTCGTGCTCATTTGACTGCAAGCTTTGCCATACATAGGAAACAAAACTTGAGTTTTTTGTGAAAAAAGTGAATTCTGAAAACCAAGTTCTAGGGCGATTCAAGGCAAGATTTTTATCTCATTAGCTTCCTGAGGCTTCAAGGAGAGTTTTCCAATCGAAATCAATCATTCTAACGCCCTAAATTGGTAACACGGTGACCACCTGTACAAAAAAAAATTCATAATCGTGCATCTCAATTCATGCATCTTTTGTAATTTTTAACGCTTGATTCATGTTCATTGTTTGATTCTAATGCTAACCCAATAGTTTAATTTTGTTTTCGTGCCCTATATGAAGATTTACCATTAACAATCTTTAGGGTTTTGCAAGCTTCAATTTGGGCATTTCCAGACGCGGTAAAATTAGACCACCATAGTGCCATGAATGAATCAAGCATGATTGGACGATCATAAAGCCATCCTCGCGCTCAATTTATGAGCATCCCTGGGCTAATCGCTATTTTTCAATAGGGTGCCTATGGGAACGTTTAACAAACCGTGGCCTATGTTCTTTATGTTTCAGGAAAAAAATAAACAATGAGGAAGATGACTCGGTGGCATAAGCTGAATGGCTGGTTCAAAATCTCGCGCGAAAAAAGAAGCGTTGGTGCTTGTTTGTTTTATTATATTTATTGATTATCTTATTTACAGATAGACAAAATAGCACGGTTGGTGAAGCGTTTGGTGGGTAATGTTCAGGACCTGGGTTCGAGCCCCAGGTCCTCACCCCCTTTCATATTATTTTTCATTTAGTATTCATATGTAGTTTCAATATAGTGGATCACCATACACCTTCAAAATCAAGCTGTTCACGTGGCCAATGGATTCAATCAAGGGTCATGATCTGGAGAGCACGGTGAACGTCAGTCAACGGAGACCCATGCCAACGCAATAGTCAACCAGGCCAAAGAGTAAATGGGCCCAGATTGCTAAAAGAAAACCCTCACAATTAGGGGCAGACCCCCTAGGTTTGCCATTTTATTTTTTATTTCTTTCTTTTCATTATTTCTATTTTCTTTTAGTTATTGTTTTCTTAATTAATTTATTATTTTCATAAAAACACAAAAACAATAAAAATCAGAAAAGAGAAAAATTAATAAATATTTTCGTTTTAGTATTTTTGTAAACAAATTGCATTAATTAAATTTAGTTATTAAATTAGGTTTAATTGTAATATTTTCTTTAATAAAAATCTAAAATTGGTAGAATTAGGGTTTAATTAATTTTTGATCCTTTTTTATTTTCTTTCATAATAATTAAATATTAAATATTTATTTTTGTAATTAAATTGCATGTAAATTAATTAGGGTTAATTTTAGGTAAAACTTTAACATGTTTTCATAATAAAATAAAAATTGTAGAATTAGGGTTAGCATGTTATTTTAATTAATTCTTTTTCATTAAAACCAAAAAATACCAAAAACAATTTCTTTTCTTTTTTAGTTAATTAATTCCATCATTTAATTTAATTTTGCAAAAAGGGTCCAACGCCCTCGTTTTAATTCTTATTTAATTCGCATATTTATTTTATTTCGTTTAATATTTATGTATCTCTCCCAAGGCCTTGTAAATTAATTTCTTGCACTTTACTTTTCTTTTAATTCTTTATTTTTCTGTCAAATCGGGTTCAAGAAATTTTGGCGATGTGGACCCGCGCCTTTTGTAATAGCTTAGAATCCTTATTTCTCGCAATTTTTAACTGTTAACGAATGCATGCAAGAATGAATGGACAAAAATAAAAACAAACGATAGATCACCAATAACATGACAAAAGACAAAAATATCTGAACATGACACACAAATCACACACCACCCCTAGGGTATGCCTCACTGTTGCCTTGCCTCGAAAGGTGATCGTCGAGTAGAGGATGTCTTAGTAAGTCCTCATGATCCGGGAACCTGGCATGAGGGTAGCTTCTAAGGTGTCTTCCTATTGCTCCGGTGATCACCATGTCCCGAACCTCGAATTGACCCGAACACCTCCAACGGTGGTGCTACCTACCTCTCAATGGTGGGATGGCACTACTTTAAAGGACATTTACACAGACGAATTCCTTAGGGTAGGTAGACGACTCTTAGTACTTGCTCTAATTTCAAAATAAATTCCAAAATACTTTTCATACCGACACCTTTTCAAAAAGCTTTCGAAAGCAAATTTTTCAAACACTCTTGAGGACCGATACAAGAGTCGAACTGGAATTTTCAAAGAAACTTTTTAAAACCCACAGTTGAAAAGCAAACAAACCATTTTTGAAAACACAATGAGCAAGTATCTAAGAGCCCATGGATAACCATGGATAGAAAGGGTGCTAACACCTTCCCTTTCTATAATCTACCTCCCGAACCGAGAGCAATCTCTTTAAGGAATTTTTCTGTGCTTTTGTCCTTTCCATTTGGAGAAAATAAAAGACGGTGGCGACTCTTGCTTCCGCGACATTTCGCGAACCAGCGTTAAACAGTCAGTTCCAGATCCACCGATCACACCATGAACTTACCCTAACCCTCCTTGAAGCCCAACACTCGCAGGAACCACCACCCTTCAATCATCATCGTTTGGTAAAATTCTAAAAATTAAATTCTCATTTTTTCGTGTTTTTGAATACTTTGACATGTATGTATGAGTTTCTAGACATCATTAGAACAAGTTAAGAGCATCACATGGAGTTCATGACACATAAATCATGATGTACCGTTTTTAAACCATGTTAGGGTTTTTGGTTTGTAATTCAAAATGTAGGGACTTTTAGGCCAAACTAAGGCCATATTTGGACTCATGAGGCAATTTTGTATGGAGTAGACCCTTTGGTTTGCCACGAATCTCACGTTTTTTGCAGGTTTCATTTTTGTACCAACCGGAGAGTTGACTCCGACATGTTGACTTTAGTGCCCCAAACGCCAACATCCAATTGGCTGTTTCAAATCTGACTGGGCGTGCGTTTGAAATTTGAAAACATGACTGATTTCATATTATATTGTTTTCATTTTATTATGCTCACGAATGATTAGCATGGCCCAGTTGTAGCTAGCGCGCGTTTAAGTCACTCCCTTACAAGGTCCTGGGTTCGATCCCCGGTTTTGCATTTGTACTCTTTTTCTAACATTTTCTTGCAGAATCCAACGTGTTACATTCCGGCGTGACTACCGTATGCCTTCAACTCTCAGCCACCAGATCTGTACAAATCTGATCCAATGCGCCCAGGAATGTTTCCCCATGGTGCGCTCCATTGAACCGTCTACACCGGATCCAACATAAATGTTCAGGACTGTTTGGATTTGGCCTAATGATTTTGGCCTTTGCACCCCCCAATTTCGTTTTTGTCATTACAGGCCCATTATCTTTTCTATTTTGTTTTGTTTAAATTTCATTTTCTTTTTTTTTTAAAATTAATTTCTTAATCAAAAAATCAAAATCACCAAAAACATTAGAATTTGGTTTTGTTAATTAGATTAATTTTTTTGATTAATTATTTTAATCATTTTTTTTAATTAACTAATTAGACTTAGGGATTTCTTAATTTAATTTAATTTAATTATTCTTCTAAACACAAATGCAAAAACAACAAAAATATTTCTTTTCTTACCATTTAGATATTTTTAGGGCTTTCTCCTTTCCGCGCGTTCAGTATTTACTCGCATTATTACCAAATATAATGTAACTGTATATGGGATGTAATAGACTTTAACTAGGTCTCTTTACAATTTTCTTTTCCCTATTTTTTGGTTTGTAAATCCCCCATCTTGAAGCATTGTAATAGTGTAGATTCAAATTCTCGCACTTTTATTTTCTGTACTTATCTATACATATTAACTGTTAGATGAATGCTAGACTTGTATGATAAGATCTGAAAACAAACGGTAGAAAACTTAAATTTTTAAAGAAAAATAACTGAAACACAACAAACTTTGCACATGCACACCTCTAAGGTACCTCCACTTGTTGCCTTCGGAATAAAACAAGTCACGTCTCTCGAACGTAGGAGATTTTAGCAGTGACCCTTTGGTTATAAGATCATAAGTCCCTCGACGACCCTTTCAATGTTGCCTCAGTAAATGATCTTAAAACCTTAGGGTAATTACTAAAGTATTTTATGAGTTGCTTTCGTGACTGTACGATAACCCGTGCCTGTCCCTCAAAACATCCAACGTCAGGGCTACCTACTGACTAATAGTAGGATAGCATTGTCTAAAGGAAAAGAGGGGAAAAAACAAAGACCGTTCAAGTAGGTAGACCGCTATAGTTTCTTGCTCACAAAAACCAAACAAAACAACTTTTACACACATACACAAACTCTTCTCTAAATATTTTCAAAGACAAAAAACACTTTGTATACTTTCTCGCCGAAGCGAGAAACATTACAAAGTTTTCCGCACTAAGGCTTCTTTTCAAAATATTTTCAAAATACACTTACACAAAAAGCATTTTCAAAGTGAGCTAGCAACTAAGAGCCCGTAGATAACTACGGATGGAAAAGGGGTGCTAACACCTCCCCTTTCCATAACCTACCCCCCCGAACTCAAAATCTTTAAAAAGGTCTTTCCTGTTATTTTCACCCTTTGCTTCGTTGGATAAAAGAAAAGTCGGTGGCGACTCTTGCTAACCGCAACATTTGTGATAAAATGCAAAACCAGTATAGTCAATTCTCCCATCGTATTACAGAACTGGCGACTCTGCTGTAGAGTAAAACTAAAAGTGGGGTTACCATAGAGATAGATCACATTTAAAATTCTTTTCTTGTTTGAATTGTATGCTTTACCTTCCGGGTTTATGTTTGGGCTATTTTTAAAAGATCCTACACCCGGATCTGGGGCACTTTTAGGTAAGCAGCAATAGATCGTGGAGACTGTACAGCATAGACTGATATGGTTTAAGCGATGGTTGCATTAGTGTGACACATTTTTTGGTACCGGTATCCTTTGTGTTGAATCAAGGAGAATACAGGGCCGCTGTGTGGTGTCATAAAGCACTAACTAACCTTAGAACCTTAGTTGAACAAACTGGGCCATTAGAAAGTAGTAAGATATCCGAATTCGGTATAAAACTGAGGATTGGTTAATACTCGATACTACACTCATTGAGATCAGACTTTCAGGATATTTCGGCCACGAGAAAAGATCGCTTGAGCCGAAACAATGCCCGATTAAGAAAGATTTGTGATATTGAGATTCCTTAGAATCCAATTACTTTCTTTTAGGACAGGTTGAACCAACTAATTTTCAAGAGGGTACTTACCTACAAACCCCATGCAAGCCTAAACCTAAGGCCTTGTGTATTTTGCTTGTGCGTGATTATTTGCTCAAACATGACATCATGCATCATAACATCCATACTCATTTTCAACGACCATTTTAAGGACCAAGGAAATTTATCTTTGTTCTGTTTTGCATACTATGGCTTCCACTCATAGAAATACCATCCAAATCAGCTTTATGAAAGTACCTCATTAACTCAAAGAGCTAGTTTCAAGGGTTCCTTAGAATTCCCCGTTCACCAGAAAATATGGTCGACTTCTCAACCTGGTTACCTCAAGCTTTGAAGAAAAGATGATGGGAGTACTCTTTCAGTTCTTTGACCCTAAACACCATTACTTCACCTTTCTCGATTATCAGTTGGTACCCACTATGGAAGAGTTCTCTCAATTATTGGGAGTACCTATTCTTAATCAGAGGCCTTTCACCGGTTTATAGGAAGCTCCAAAGCCATAAGTCATTGCGGCAGCCTTGCATCTGAAACATCCGACATTACATCCAACTGGGAAACAAGAAGCGGAGTCAAGGGTTTCCTATCTAAGTTTCTGTTAGAAAAGGCTCAACTGCTTTGGGATGATTTATACTTTCAAGCTTTTGAAGAAATCTTGGCTCTTCTAATATATGGGTTAGTATTGTTCCCTAATCCAGACCAACTCATAAATGTGAATGCTGTCAAGGTATTCCTCTCTCGTAATCCCGTGCCTACTTTGCTCGGGGACATCTTGCACTCTCTTCACACTCATACCATGAAGAGGAGAGGGGTTCTTATGTGTTGTATACCATTGGAGTCAAAATTGTGTTCGAAGGAGGTGAACAGAAGGAAACTCCAAGAAAAGGAAATCAAAGAGAATAAGAATGGAGTTTGACTAGGAGAATTTGCCAGGTCAAATAACCAATGTAGATGGACTCAATCGAAGAAGCCATGAGGATGAAACCGTGAGAAAATTGAAGGGAGCCACTCAGAGCCATCGAAGAACAAGGCTCAAGGGCATTCGAAAGAGTCAAGATGAGAAACCTGTCCAGGTTTATTCAAAACTCAAAAGGTAGAAAATCGTCAAAGAAGGCAACCTTTTAAGGCTCTCGATTCTGCCTTCAAAGCCATGGTTAATGGCTGATTCTTGCCATTCTCGTTCACCACTACGCTCCTATAAATACAAAGCTAAAGCGCAAGCGAAAGGCCCAGACACAAAAAACATTGCCACCAGAGACAAAAACATTTTTCTAGATAGACACACACGCATCAGCCAGACAAAACATTGCCTCCACAGACGCATTGCCTATACACAAGAAGCTGCCCTAGAAAACCATACCAAATTCTTAAAATACATTAAAGCTGTCAAAATCGAAACACACCTTGCAGGCTCTTTCATTCCAAATGAATACTAGCCCTCCTTGATGCTTAAAGCATCCTGAAACAAGCAGATCCCGTTGCTCCGGCAGGGTAAAATTCTCACACTCTAATCTTTCCGTTCATGCAATTTAAATAGTTTTCATGCATAGATCCATATTCATATTGTTGTTTAGATTTGTTTTAGCATAGCACATGAAAGGATTAAGGAAGGAATCAAGAAATACCATTGTTAGGGCAGCCTGCGACGTTTTGGTCGTATCTCCCTGTACAAACACCTTCAGCCAAAATCAATGCCATGGTTTTAACACCTCAGTATTTTATGATATTTCGAATATATTGTTTTCTGGTTGTTTGTATTAATGAATGAACAGATGACCCGGTGGTGAAGGATGCGTGTGTAAAGCTTGGAGAGCCTAGGTTCGATCCGCAGGTTTTTGTGTTTTTCTCATTCTTTCTTTTCAGATCCGTCGTAGCATGCCTACCATGATGAACCCTCAAGGGGCCATCCTTACAAGATCCAGCGTATGCCTTGGGCCTTTTCCCTTTGGACTTAATGGATCTGCTTCTTAGCACCCCCCCTGTTTGCTAATCAGTACCAGGCCCACTTATCCCTTTTTTATTCATTCTTTTTTTTAGTTTGTTAACTTCAAAAAAATATTTTCTTTATTTAATTATAAAAATAAAATAAAATCACAAAAAATATTAGGTTAGTATTTTTATTAATTAAGCTAATTTTGTAAATAAGTTAATTAATTACTTTAAAATTTTGTTTAATTTAAAATCAATATACTTAAGATTCTAATCAATTTTAGTTCCATTTCTCAAAAATACCAAAAAATCATCTTTTCTTAATACTTAAGGTTTCACGACATTTTTATATTTTTTCTTATCATTTTTCTATTTATTTTCTATTTAAATTCTATAGAGAATGTATAGGTTGCATGGGAAATTTTGTATTAAGTTTAGTTTACTTTTTTCATATTTTTCTATTATGTAACTTCCCACAGGATGTAATATCGTAGGATTTAATTTCTGCACTTTATATTTTCTGTACATATATTAATTGCTTAGATGTATGATTAATAGGATTGTATGGCAAGAAATTAAAAACCAAACGTTAGCAAACCTAACATCAAGATAAATAACAAAAACATAATACAATTTTAAATGCGCACTGTTGCACCCCAAAATTTGCCCTCCCATATTCTTCAAAGATTTGCAAAGAGCATGCTTCAAAATCTCCCAAGGGTTGCACAGTTCAATGGACTCCTAACAGTCAAAATTAGGGTTTTGGTTCTGGTAAAGAAGTTGAAGTTTCCAAGGGTCCAAACAAGTCCCACATGCCTACAAACAATGTCAAGCATCCTTATGCCAAGTTTCAAGACTTACAACACAAAATTGCACAGTCAAAAACCCTAATTGCTCAACAGTCAACTGCAGGGGCAAAATGGTCATTTGACAGTCAAAAGTCAAAATTTTTGGTCAACATCTTATTTTGAAGCCACAAACATCATTTGATCAATTCTTGATCATGATTCTCAAGGTATGGCTCAAAAAGTCTCAAGATGCAAAAGTTTCTATATTTGGACAGTTGAAAAAGTCAACTGCAAATTGACCAAGGCATAACTTCCACATGGTTTATCAGAAAAATTCCATCCAAAGCTCATTTTGAAGAGAATGACATTTCCTACAACTCCTCTTCACACTTCAAGTCCAAGAAATGCTCTCACAAAAAGTTATCAATCTTAACATTATAGGTCATTTTCAAAAGTCAACAAAAAGGCACTTTAAGTCAAGGACCATAACTTGAGATTGGTAAATCAAAATAACATGGGACCAAAGGCATTGGTTAGAGGACTTCAAGACCTTTCCAAAATGTCCAAGAACATGATCAAAGCTTAAAAATTGAGCAAGATATGCCTTGTGGAAGTTGGGAAATTATTGGGAATTTTGAAAAGTCAACTTTGCTTCAAATGCCTCAAAATTGCTAATGGGCCACAATTTCTTCCAAGAATCATCACCCAAAAGCTATGCACGACCCATTGACCCAAAGGGGAGTTATTTTCTTATTTTTAATTTATTAATTGAATTTTTAAATCTATTAATTCATTTAATTAAAATTAAATATGAGAAAAATACTAAACAAATGTTTTGGAATCTTTTTGTGCAGCATTTCCACTCCTTATTCACTCAAGATTTCGTGCACATCAAAAAAGGAAAGATTCTATGCAAATAGGCATGTTCTTCATGACAAAAAGATTGAAAAAGATTCATGAAAATCACAAATTCAAAAACATTGATTGAATGGATTTTGGGCTTGTTTTGTTAACCTAAATCATTCACATACATAAGCAAAACCTAAACCTAATCACAAGGACAAGCAAGCTGCGCCCAAACTCAGAAAACAAACTTTGCATTTTTAAAAAAAAAGTGAAAACTGAAAACATAGTCCCAGTGTGATTCAAAGTCTACAATCCATTCCAAAGGCTTGCTGGGACTTTGTTGAACGTGTCTCAATACTTTTCAAGTCTCCATACATCCAGAACTGGTAGAACACAGTCGCCCTGTTCATGAATTTTTTCTTAATCGTATTTGAATTTACATGCCATATCAATGCATTTTAATGTTTAATTTGTACTAACATGGACTCACTGAAGCTTTTGGTGTCTTTCAATTGAACTAATATGGCCTGTACGCAAAGTTACCATGGAAGCTCTTTAGGGTTTCAGAGGTTGGAAATTAGGGCTTCTTTCATGTGGAAAAATTAAGCCACAAGACCTATACCACTGGATTCAGAATGTCCAAACGAAGCAATTCCCCCCATCGCGCCTTTTTTATATTTACGTATGACCTAATCGCTATTTTTATGTTCTGCACTTGGTGGGGGTTTAAAACCCCCGCTATCCATTGTTTATTTTCAGGCAAAACGAATAACAATTGGAGAAGATGATGCATGGAGGAACGTGGTTGGTGGATTCAAACATTGGCGCGTTTTATTTTTGTCCAGCATAGCCTTGTTTTTTCACATATAATGATTTTTGTCCACTAAACATAAAAGCAAACGCGCTAGTTCAATTGGTGGCCAACGTGTACTACAGGTACTGGGACCTAGGTTCGATTCCCAGGTCCCCTCCCTTCTCCAATATTATTTTTCTTCATATGTTTCCATGCAGCGCCTCACCTGAAGTCCACCATACATGCATCTGTACTTGCTTGCCACGCGCCCAACAACTCCAATCCAAAGGCCAGGATGGACAGTCCACCATGGACACCAGTCAACTGCTTCTCACACGCGCCAGAAAAGTCAACTAGGCCTGATTCAGTGGGCCAAGAATGCTCCCAACACACCTCCATAATTGGGTCAACACCCCCTCTTGTTTGTATTTCTTTCTCTCATTCTTTTTTTTATTTTTTATTTGTTTTAATTATTTTTCTCTTAATTCCACAAAATAATTTTATAACACAAAAAAAAAACAAAAAATCATAAAACAAAAAATATGTTTTATTAATATTAATTTCTATTAATTTTGTAAATAATTTCTAAATAACCAAATTAGTTTATTTTTAGGTTTAATTTTAATGTATTTTCTTAAATAAACTAAAAAATGTAGAAATTAGGGTTTTAATACTTTGATTCTTTTTCATAATAAATAAATTTTTTCATCATTATTAATTATTAATTAATTTTGTAAATAAACTTGCCATTAAATAATTAGGTTAAATTAGGTCAAACTTAAACATTTTTCTTTAATAAATTAAAAACAATTTAGAATTAGGTTTTTTATTTAACTTTTAATTCCAATTAATTTTCTCATTAAATTTCATAAATACCAAAAAAAACATAAAAAAAAAATTCTTTTCCTTATTGAATAATTTAATTAACCTTTAATTTTAACTTAATTTCTTTAAAGGGTCCAACGCCCTCACACTCTCGATTTTTATTTCTTTGCGCACGTTTACTTTTATTTCCTTTTTTAAATATAATGTATTTGCCCCAAAGCCTTGTAATAGATAATTAGGACATTTACTTTCTGTATTTTTATTCAAATCGGGTCTTGGTTTAATTTGGCGATGTAGACCCGCGCCTTGTAATAGAGTAGGACCTTTATTTTCCGCATTTTAATTCCCGCACCTTTTAACTGCTAATAATCACATGAAAGAATGTATGCCCAAATAAAATCAAGCGTAGCTCACCCAATGCATGACAAGACAAATAATAACTGAAAATGACACACAAATCACACACCACTTCTAGGGTACGCCTCACTGTTGCCTTGCCCCTCGAAACGTGGTCGTCGAGTAGAGGATGTTTTAGTAAGTCCTCATGTCCATGAACATGGCATGGGGGTAGCTTCTAAGGTATCCTCCTATTGCTCCGGTGACCACACTGTCCCTAATCCTCGAATTGACCCGAACACCTCCAACGGTGGTGCTACCTACCTCTCAATGGTGGGATGGCACTACCTTAAGGACATTTACACAGACTAATTCCTTAGGGTAGGTAGATGACTCGTAGATACTTGCTCTAATTCAAAACAAATCAAAAACTTCTTTTCACACCGACACTTTTCAAAAAGCTTTCAAAACAATTTTTCAAACACTCTTGAGGACTGATACAAGAGTCGAACTGAAATTTTAAACGAAACTTTTTCAAACCCACTCACCTTGAAAAGCAAACAAACACTTTTGAAAACACAAATGAGCAAGTACCTAAGAGCCCATGGATAACCATGGATAGAAAGGGTGCTAACACCTTCCCTTTCTATAAATCTACCTCCCGAACCGAGAGCTAATCTCAATAAGGAATTTTTCTATGCTTTTGTCCTTTCCATATTGGAGAAAATAAAAGACGGTGGTGACTCTTGCTTACCGCGACATTTCGCGAACCAGCGTTAAACAGTCAGTTCCAGATCCACCGATCACAGAACTGGCGACTCTGCTGGGGAATTACTTTAAAGTGAGGTGTACCTTAGGACTAAGATCACTTGTGTTTTCAATTGCTGTGTTTGTTTGCTTTATTATTTTGGGTACTATTTCGGAGTTACATAGATCCTAACGCGGATTTGGGGATACCCTATTAGGTAGCATAAGCTGTGAGGGACCTGTCCGGCGTAGACCGACATGGGTGAAGCAGTGGCTACGTTGGTGTGGCGCCTTGGTCTGTACCGATATCCCTTGTGTTGCAACAAGGAGAATATGGGTCTTCTGAGGAGTCATTAAGCACCAACAGACCTTAGAACCTTAAAAGACACAACTTGGCCAATAGAACAGTAGCAGTATGCTACGCCCATTGAGGCTAAACTCTCGTGATGGTTCTGGCCGCAAGAAAAGATTGCGATGCTGGAGTTATGACCGATTGAGGGTAGTCAATGATATTGGGATCCTCTAGAACCCGGTTACTTTTGATAGGACAGGTATGAACCAACAAACTGAAAGAGGGTAATACCCAGCCCCATGCTGGCCTGAACTCTAAGGGTTTATCTTGTGTGACTTGTGTGCCTTCCAACTTGACTACTTGCATGCTTGTTATCTGACACTTGAGTTTCTTGCAGGTTTTGTTTATAGTCCTTAATTGGGACTCATAACAGGGTTTACTAGGTTTCTTGCAGGTTTTGTTTATAGTCCTTAATTGGGACTCATAACAGGGTTTACTGAGTTTCTTGCAGTTTTTGTTTATAGTCCTTAATTGGGACTCATGACAGGGTTTACCTACGTTACCCCATGCATAGCATAACATCATACCATTGCATACATCCTGCATAAGGACTAATCCGTTTCAAGGATCTCAAGGGCTTGTGATGCAGGTCATGATAAACCAACTGTCCAGCAAGGGGCAAAGGGGATATATTTTCCTCTAGCCAAGGTTGTCAGGGGCTATGACCCACTTGATATGGTGAGCTTTGACCCTTGAAGAAGGATTCTCAGCAGCATGGAGTTCCTTCAATCAAGCTACAAATTCAAATGCTAACAATCTTCTTGTTTACCCCGCGAGATCCTTGAAAACATTGCATACATATCATACATATCATTGCACTACAGGTACCCTCTTGACAGGTCACTCACCATCTTCGCTGTTTATTTCAGCAATGGCTTTCCAACCGGACAACCAAGCCCTCCAGGCTCAAAACGCCCAGCTGCGAGAAATGTTCTTGAACCTATCCAGGGGGCAAGAAGAAATAAAGACTCTCCTCACCAGGAACTTGACCTTAGGGAATGCAGGGGGCATCAGGAACGATCAGCTGGAAGGGCTACAAATTGAGTTGGCAACCATGAAGATCTAAATGATGGGGCAGTTGATGGGCCATATGACTCTCATTCAGGATTTAGCTCAAAAGCAAGAAGAGCTCAAGGTCCTCGTCACCAAGCTGCTTCCAAATGATCAAGTAGCTCCAACAACTAGGGTTGAAGTCCCAGTCATCATTCAACCACAGGCGGGGCGAGAAGACAAGGGAAAATCTCCTCAGCCTGCTTCAGGGTCACGAGCCCAGCCTCAACGGAGTAGTCAGCGTAAGCGAAATACGCCTGGAAGCCATTTCTCTGAAACTGATATACCATCATCCTTTATACTGAAGCGCTTGCTGGAGGTCAATCTGATCACTCTAAAGGACCCTCCTAAGAATCCGAATATGACACCTTCAAGGTATAACCCCAACACCCGCTGCGCTTATCACTCAGACAGCCCAGGGCATGCTACAGACGACTGTTGGACCTTGAAGAACAAAATCCAGGACTTGATTGACGAAGGGGTGATAGAGTTCATGCCGGATGGTGAGATGAAAATATTCCGCTGAGAATTCTCCATTTGAGATGACTATCTCAAACTAGAAAACTTTTGTTCATTAGAATTTTTCAAGTTGTAATTCTCTTTTGATTGTTCAAACATTTGTTCATTGTTAAACGTTGTTATTTCATTAATGCATCGCATATGTCTGTTTTGAAGCAATATATTCGCATTTATTATGCTTAAAACTGTTTTCATATTTTTGTGATGTTCAATGCTCGGTTAACAATTCTAAGCCTCTTGAGGGAGGATGACGAAAACGATACCACGATCTTTACAGTATGCTTTTGAACAGACTCTGCTGATGAGGTACAAGCATTGTTTCAATCCCTAAACACTGGAGTTATAAGGAAGATAATCCCTCATCAACCCCTCTGAGCCAAAGAAGTAGGAGTTTTTATTTTCACAAATTAAAAACCCTTAATCATAACCTGGGGCAGGGTAGTTCTCTCAGTTGATCCAAGTGCACAACGAATGGCACCAAAGGAGTCCTTCCAAAACCAAAGACAATGATGGTTCCGAATAATCATAAACACAGGCAGTCGTTATTTCAAAAATAAAAACCCATTAAGTCAAAACCTATGAAGGAGACTTACAAAACTGGGGCATCCCGCTGACGGTAATCACAAAAGAAACCGTTCAGGCAAAATTTAGGGATGGCGAAATCAAAAAGAAAGAGGTCATACAAACTCTCAACAAAAACAAAAAAAAAGACTGCCCATTCAGAATAAATCATCAATATCTGAACCATCATTGGAACATCAGGACAAAGACTCAAACAAGGTCTAACGCACGATCAACTGAGTTTAGGATTGAAGAACATCACGAAGAGTGGGTGGGTACAAATATAATTTGAGCCTTTATCCTTTGTTTCTTAAACCGTGAACCAGGCCACATTATAACCCTTAAAAAGTCCTAGCTGAAGCATGGGTTAGTTCGAAAGCATACTGTTATAAAAGGTATCCTGACTCCTTGAGGCTTGCGGTAAAATAACGAGTTGACATCGCAGTTTACAAAATTCACTTGTTTTTACTAAAAAGGGATGCATTCTCAAAAACTTCGAAACAGACATAAGCTTTGCATTTTTAATATAACCTTGTTTGCATATGACTTTTTGTTTGAACAGCAGAGAAGTTCGCACGACGAATATCTTATGAACAAAAGTCTTCTCCATAAAAGAGTCACCTCAAATGGAAAAACACTTCCAATCAAGGGGCATGGCATGATCATTGTCCATCATCTGGGGCAGTTAAGTCAAGATTCGGAGGTTCTCTCAAAAGGCCAACCAACTTGGGGCAAATCTCCATCTGGATCACTTGGGGCATTGGACGATCAAACGAAGATCTTCTGATGGTATCGTAACACTGCACTACTGACAATGACAACTTCCTGTATCCTAAGAGCACGGACATAGTCGAAAAAATACTACGCATAATTAAAGACCCGCTAGGTTGACATACCTAGGCAAAAATAAGGGCTTCCCGGCGAACCAAAAGGGTTCGGGCAAAAATAAGGGATGAAATGAAAATAATCTGTACACCCGGCAAGTCGAAAACCTGAAAAGGCGGCTTGGGCAAAAATGGGTATCCCGGTGGACTGAAAACCCGAAAGGGCGGTCCATGCAAAAGTTAGGGATCAAAACGTATGACTATGTCCTGTCATCTTGTCACCTGCCTACCAGAAGAAGGTTCGTCCATCAACAACTATCAGCACCTCACAGGTCTTCCTCTCCCACCTCAGAAACAGGGGCAATGATGAGTTGTCCAAACGATCTAATGGCTCTGTCCGCCAAAGTACCAAGGTGAGTTCAGCTGAAGAATATAACCAGTATATCTTAATTCCCCAGAGAGTGAGCAAGCAAGTCAATACCATCTCCCCAAGCAAAGCTATACTATCAGCCTTAAGGAAGTTGGGTATCCCCCGCAGATCTCAACATTCCCCGGCACATCATACGAACGTTCTTAACAGGTGTCCCCGGAAGTCTTGATCTAAGATTGTTCCCCGGCGGTATACCAGACATTCAGCAGAGCCACTTCCCCAATGTATCTCAAAGATTCCCCAGGAGAGTCCAGTATAGTTCAAGATTTCCCCAGGAAAGTTTGAATCATCTCCCAGCAGGAAGCTTATCCCCAGTAGATTCTGGAAGCTTCTCCCCCACAAAGCACGAACGCGTCCCCCGGCTTTATTCAAAGGTTATTTCCCTACCAGGATATAACTGGGTTATCCTCAGCCAAAAGCCACGGAAAGATCATCCTCGGTAAAGTCTTCTTACTCCCCAGCGAAGTCTATTAACACTTCCAACATGATAATGGTATCCCCAGCAAAGTTACCATCAACATCCTAGCAAAGTACCTCTCTCCCCATAGAGTACTGTTCCCCAGCAGGATCGCTAGAATAATTTTCTCCCCGCTGAGTAATCTATTCGTCAAGTTTATTCCCCAACGGAGGCATCTTCTCCTACCGGTTCATTCTTATAATCTTCATCCCCAGCGGAAACGAAGAACTCTCTCCAACCATCAGCCCAGGATGTGACTTCCTGGCACCCGTCAAGGATTTATTTTCCTAAGACGAAAGCGTACATTCGTAAACATCACATTTCCATACGTTATAGCATGCATAAACGCATCATATCCTACAATCTCAGTTATGTTGAGAACATCATTGCTTGATCCATATCATGCATTGCATATGACTGACCTTTACCTTTCAGGAAAGATCCAGTTAAGTTCTCAGCTATATCCAAGACCTTGTCTGGTTCAGTTAAATCGACTCCTAAAGATTTTTCTGATTCTTATCCAGTCAAAGGCCTTCTCTGGTCCAGTTAAATTGATTCCTAAATATTTTTCTGATGAAGACTCAGTTGAAGATTCCAAGACCTTGTCTGGTTCAGTTAAATCGACTCCTAAAGATTTTTCTGATTCTTATCCAGTCAAAGGCCTTCTCTGGTCCAGTTAAATCGATTCCTAAAGATTTTTCTGATGAAGACTCAGTTGAAGATTCCAAGACCTTGTCTGGTTCAGTTAAATCGACTCCTAAAGATTTTTCTGATTCTTATCCAGTCAAAGGCCTTCTCTGGTCCAGTTAAATCGATTCCTAAAGATTTTTCTAATGAAGACTCAGTTGAAGATTCCAAGACCTTGTCTAGTTCAGTTAAATCGACTCCTAAAGATTTTTCTGATTCTTATCCAGTCAAAGGCCTTCTCTGGTCCAGTTAAATCGATTCCTAAAGATTTTTCTGATGAAGACTCAGTTGAAGATTCCAAGACCTTGTCTGGTTCAGTTAAATCGACTCCTAAAGATTTTTCTGATTCTTATCCAGTCAAAGGCCTTCTCTGGTCCAGTTAAATCGATTCCTAAAGATTTTTCTGATGAAGACTCAGTTGAAGATTCCAAGACCTTGTCTGGTTCAGTTAAATCGACTCCTAAAGATTTTTCTGATTCTTATCCAGTCAAAGGCCTTCTCTGGTCCAGTTAAATCGATTCCTAAAGATTTTTCTGATGAAGACTCAGTTGAAGATTCCAAGACCTTGTCTGGTTCAGTTAAATCGACTCCTAAAGATTTTTCTGATTCTTATCCAGTCAAAGGCCTTCTCTGGTCCAGTTAAATCGATTCCTAAATATTTTTCTGATGAAGACTCAGTTGAAGATTCCAAGACCTTGTCTGGTTCAGTTAAATCAACTCCTAAATATTTTTCTGATTCTTATCCAATCAAAGGCCTTCTCTGGTCCAGTTAAATTGATTCCTAAAGATTTTTCTGATGAAGACTCAGTTGAAGATTCCAAGACCTTGTCTGGTTCAGTTAAATCGACTCCTAAAGATTTTTCTGATTCTTATCCAGTCAAAGGCCTTCTCTGGTCCAGTTAAATCGATTCCTAAAGATTTTTCTGATGAAGACTCAGTTGAAGATTCCAAGACCTTGTCTGGTTCAGTTAAATCGACTCCTAAAGATTTTTCTGATTCTTATCCAGTCAAAGGCCTTCTCTGGTCCAGTTAAATCGATTCCTAAAGATTTTTCTGATGAAGACTCAGTAGAAGACGTCCAAGATTCTCTCATTATTACTGTTGAGGTTGAAGTCGCCCAAGGTTCTCTCATCGTTACTGTTGAGGTTAAAGTCGCCTATGATTCTCTCACCGTTACTGTTGAGGTTGAAGTCGCCTATGATTCTCTCATTGTTACTGTTGAGGTTGAAGTCGCCTATGATTCTCTCATCGTTACTGTTGAGGTTGAAGTCGCCTATGATTCTCTCATCGTTACTGTTGAGGTTGAAGTCGCCTATGATTCTCTCATCGTTACTGTTGAGGTTGAAGTCGCCTATGATTCTCTCATCGTTACTGTTGAGGTTCAAGTCGCCTATGATTCTCTCATCGTTACTGTTGAGGTTGAAGTCGCCTATGATTCTCTCATCGTTACTGTTGAGGTTGAAGTCGCCTATGATTCTCTCACCGTTACTGTTGAGGTTGAAGTCGCCTATGATTCTCTCATCGTTACTGTTGAAGTTGAAGTCGCCCAAGGTTCTCTCATCGTACTGTTGAGGGCACGTCTGAAGAGTTCAAAGATTCGATACCTGTAACCAGCCAGGGCGCGTCTATATAAAGAATTTTAAAGGCAAACTCCTGTAACAGGTCAGGTAATCATCTTTCCTTTTTTCAGGTACGCAAGTTCTCGCTAAGGAATCTCTTACGCGATCGACACCCAGATGGAATCTATAAGCCCATCCACCTATTCATCACCTCTCAACATGGCATCTGTAAGCCATCTTCCTACCCATCAATCTCCAAATGGCATCTGTAAGCCCATTCCCATCATCACACTGCTAACATGTGAGCGCAAATTTCTGGGCACTCTAATGTTCAATCATCTTCCACCTTCGGATTACGAAAGGCACGTCAGCCAATCTACATCCTCAGGTCTAAGAAGATTGAACAGGGGCAACCGTTTCACCCCAAAATTTGCCCTCCCATATTCTTCAAAGATTTGCAAAGAGCATGCTTCAAAATCTCCCAAGGGTTGCACAGTTCAATGGACTCCTAACAGTCAAAATTAGGGTTTTGGTTTTGGTAAAGAAGTTGAAGTTTCCAAGGGTCCAAACAAGTCCCACATGCCTACAAACATTATCAATCATCCTTATGCCAAGTTTCAAGACTTACAGCACAAAATTGCACAGTCAAAAACCCTAATTGCTCAACAGTCAACTGCAGGGGCAAAATGGTCATTTGACAGTCAAAAGTCAAAAATTTTGGTCAACATCTTATTTTTAAGCCACAAACATCATTTGATCAATTCTTGATCATGATTCTCAAGGTATGGCTCAAAAAGTCTCAAGATGCAAAAGTTTCTATATTTGGACAGTTGAAAAAGTCAACTGCAAATTGACCAAGGCATAACTTCCACATGGTTTATCACAAAAATTCCATCCAAAGCTCATCTTGAAAATAATGACATTTCCTACAACTCCTCTTCACACTTCTAGTCCAAGAAATGCTCTCATAAAAAGTTATCAATCTTAACATTATAGGTCATTTTCAAAAGTCAACAAAAAGGCACTTTAAGTCAAGGACCATAACTTGAGATTGGTAAATCAAAATGACATGGGACCAAAGGCATTGGTTAGAGGACTTCAAGACCTTTCCAAAATGTCCAAGAACATGATCAAAGCTTAAAAATTGAGCAAGATATGCCTTGTGGAAGTTGGGAAATTATTGGGAATTTTGAAAAGTCAACTTTGCTTCAAATGCCTCAAAATTGCTAATGGGCCACAATTTCTTCCAAAAATCATCACCCAAAAGCTATGCACGACCCATTGACCCAAAGGGGAGTTATTTTCTTATTTTTAATTTATTAATTGAATTTTTAAATCTATTAATTCATTTAATTAAAATTAAATATGAGAAAAATACTAAACAAATGTTTTGGAATCTTTTTGTGCAGCATTTCCACTCCTTATTCACTCAAGATTTCGTGCACATCAAAAAAGGAAAGATTCTATGCAAATAGGCATGTTCTTCATGACAAAGATTGAAAAAGATTCATGAAAATCACAAATTCAAAAACATTGATTGAATGGATTTTGGGCTTGTTTTGTTAACCTAAATCATTCACATACATAAGCAAAACCTAAACCTAATCACAAGGACAAGCAAGCTGCGCCCAAACTCAGAAAACAAACTTTGCATTTTTTTCAAAAAAAGTGAAAACTGAAAACATAGTCCCAGTGTGATTCAAAGTCTACAATCCATTCCAAAGGCTTGCTGGGACTTTGTTGAACGTGTCTCAATACTTTTCAAGTCTCCATACATCCAGAACTGGTAGAACACAGTCGCCCTGTTCATGAATTTTTTCTTAATCGTATTTGAATTTACATGCCATATCAATGCATTTTAATGTTTAATTTGTACTAACATGGACTCACTGAAGCTTTTGGTGTCTTTCAATTGAACTAATATGGCCTGTACGCAAAGTTACCATGGAAGCTCTTTAGGGTTTTAGAGGTTGGAAATTAGGGCTTCTTTCATGTGGAAAAATTAAGCCACAAGACCTATACCACTGGATTCAGAATGTCCAAACGAAGCAATTCCCCCCATCGCGCCTTTTTTATATTTACGTATGACCTAATCGCTATTTTTATGTTCTGCACTTGGTGGGGGTTTAAAACCCCCGCTATCCATTGTTTATTTTCAGGCAAAACGAATAACAATTGGAGAAGATGATGCGTGGAGGAACGTGGTTGGTGGATTCAAACATTGGCGCTTTTTATTTTTGTCCAGCATAGCCTTGTTTTTTCACATATAATGATTTTTGTCCACTAAACATAAAAGCAAACGCGCTAGTTCAATTGGTGGCCAACGTGTACTACAGGTACTGGGACCTGGGTTCGATTCCCAGGTCCCCTCCCTTCTCCAATATTATTTTTCTTCATATGTTTCCATGCAGCGCCTCACCCGAAGTCCACCATACATGCATCTGTACTTGCTTGCCACGCGCCCAACAACTCCAATCCAAAGGCCAGGATGGACAGTCCACCATGGACACCAGTCAACTGCTTCTCACACGCGCCCGAAAAGTCAACCAGGCCTGATTCAGTGGGCCAAGAATGCTCCCAACACACCTCCATAATTGGGTCAACACCCCCTCTTGTTTGTATTTCTTTCTCTCATTCTTTTTTTTTATTTTTTATTTGTTTTAATTATTTTTCTCTTAATTCCACAAAATAATTTTATAACACAAAAAAAAAAAAACAGAAAATCATAAAACAAAAAATATGTTTTATTAATATTAATTTCTATTAATTTTGTAAATAATTTCTAAATAACCAAATTAGTTTATTTTTAGGTTTAATTTTAATGTATTTTCTTAAATAAACTAAAAAATGTAGAAATTAGGGTTTTAATACTTTGATTCTTTTTCATAATAAATAACTTTTTTCATCATTATTAATTATTAATTAATTTTGTAAATAAACCTGCCATTAAATAATTAGGTTAAATTAGGTCAAACTTAAACATTTTTCTTTAATAAATTAAAAACAATTTAGAATTAGGTTTTTTATTTAACTTTTAATTCCAATTAATTTTCTCATTAAATTTCATAAATACCAAAAAAAAACATAAAAAACAAATTCTTTTCCTTATTGAATAATTTAATTAACCTTTAATTTTAACTTAATTTCTTTAAAGGGTCCAACGCCCTCGCACTCTCGATTTTTATTTCTTTGCGCACGTTTACTTTTATTTCCTTTTTTAAATATAATGTATTTGCCCCAAAGCCTTGTAATAGATAATTAGGACATTTACTTTCCGTATTTTTATTCAAATCGGGTCTTGGTTTAATTTGGCGATGTAGACCCGCGCCTTGTAATAGAGTAGGACCTTTATTTTCCGCATTTTAATTCCCGCACCTTTTAACTGCTAATAATCACATGAAAGAATGTATGCCCAAATAAAATCAAGCGTAGCTCACCCAATGCATGACAAGACAAATAATAACTGAAAATGACACACAAATCACACACCACTTCTAGGGTACGCCTCACTGTTGCCTTGCCCCTCGAAACGTGGTCGTCGAGTAGAGGATGTTTTAGTAAGTCCTCATGTCCATGAACATGGCATGGGGGTAGCTTCTAAGGTATCCTCCTATTGCTCCGGTGACCACACTGTCCCTAATCCTCGAATTGACCCGAACACCTCCAACGGTGGTGCTACCTACCTCTCAATGGTGGGATGGCACTACCTTAAGGACATTTACACAGACTAATTCCTTAGGGTAGGTAGATGACTCGTAGATACTTGCTCTAATTCAAAACAAATCAAAAACTTCTTTTCACACCGACACTTTTCAAAAAGCTTTCAAAACAATTTTTTAAACACTCTTGAGGACTGATACAAGAGTCGAACTGAAATTTTAAACGAAACTTTTTCAAACCCACTCACCTTGAAAAGCAAACAAACACTTTTGAAAACACAAATGAGCAAGTACCTAAGAGTCCATGGATAACCATGGATAGAAAGGGTGCTAACACCTTCCCTTTCTATAAATCTACCTCCCGAACCGAGAGCTAATCTCATTAAGGAATTTTTCTGTGCTTTTGTCCTTTCCATATTGGAGAAAATAAAAGACGGTGGAGACTCTTGCTTACCGCGACATTTCGCGAACCAGCGTTAAACAGTCAGTTCCAGATCCACCGATCACACGCACCTTTAGGGTACTCCCATTTTGGTTGCCTTCGGAAAACAGTCACAACTCTTAAAACGTGAGAGAATTTAGTGACTACCCTCCGGTTTAAAAGATCATAAGTCCCTCAATGACCCTCTCGATGTTGCCTGGGTAAAAATGATCTTAAAACCCTAGGGTAGTTACTAAGGTTTCTTGCCCAATTGCCTTTGTGACTATGAACGTCCCTTCGAATGTACCTCAAACATCCAACGATAGGGCTACCTACTCACTAATAGTAGGATAGCACTGTCTAAAGGAAAATAGTAAAAGAACAACCTTTCGAGTAAAAGTAGATAGTTCCTAGATGCTATGCTCAAAACAAATTTACACTTACACAAAACAATTTTCAAAAACCTTTTCAAACTGCTTTATCAACACTCTTGAGGACTGATACAAGAGTTATTGTAAAGCAAATCGCCTTACTATTGGCATTTCAAGAAATACTTTTCAAAAACACACAAAGCACAAGGTATTTCAAAATGAGCTAAGCATCTAAGAGACTGTAGAAAACTACGGATGAAAAGGGTGCTAACACCTTCCCTTTCCATAATCTACCCCCCTTACTCAGAAAACTCTCGAAATGTCTTTTTCTGTTCTTTTCACCCTTTCCTTTGTTGGATAAAAGAAAAGTCAGTGGCGTCTCTTGCTTACCCCAAAATTTGCGAACACAAACGCAAAACCAGTATAACAGTCAGTTCTGCCACCATATTACAGAACTGGCGACTCTGTTGGGGAATAAATAAAAAGTGGGGTTACCTTAGAGATATATCATTTTAAATTGATTTCCTTGTATGTTTTGCTTTCTTTACTTTAAGAGTTTGTTTGGGTTTACTTGTAAAGATCCTACACCCGGATCTGGGGCACCTTTTAGGTAAGTAGCAATAGATCGTGGGGACTGTGTGGGGTATACCGACACGATTGAAATGATAGCTACCTTGGTGTGACATATTTATTGGTACCGGTAGCCCTTGAGTATTCAAGGAGAATGAGGGGCCGCTGTGTGGTGTCATGAAGCACCAACTGACCTTAGAACCTTTAATTGAACAACTTTGCGATTAGGAAGTAGTGAGATAGCCGACTTTGGTGCAGTCTGAAGTTGGTTGATAATCGATACTACGCTCATTGAGATCGAACTTCTGGGATATTTCGGTCGCCAATAAAGAGGCTTGCGCTGAAACAATGCCCAGTGAAGAAAGATCAGTGATATTGAGATTCCCTAGAACCCAGTCACTTTTTAGGATAGGTTGAACCAACTATACTTCAAGAGGGTACTTATCTATGAAATCCATGTAAGCCTAAACCTAAGGACTTGTTTGTATGCTTGTATATATTTGTTTGAATATAAAATCATGACATGGCATATCACACTAACCATTTCAAGGATTTTTAGGACTTATCTTTGTGTCTGTTTTGTAGGACATGTCTCCCACTTGCAGAAATACTATCCAAGTCAACCTCATAAGAGTACCTCCTCAACTCAAAGAGTTGGCATCAAGGGTTCCTAAGAATTCTCCATTCACCAAAAGACATGGTCGAATCCTCAATTTAGTCACCTCAAGCCCTGATGAAGACATGGTAAAAGTTCTCTTTCAGTTCTTTGACCTTTTACATCATTGCTTTACATTTCCCGATTACCAGTTGGTGCCTACCATGGAAGAGTTTTCTCAGTTATTGGGAATGCATATTCTCAATCACTTACCCTTCAACAGTATGGAAAGATACGCAAAGCCTGAGGAGATCGCTCAAGCCCTATATTTACAACGGTCCGACGTTGTGACAAATTGGGAAACAAGAAGCGGTGTCAAATATTTTATAGCCAAGTTTTTGTTTTAGAAAGCTCACTATTTTTGGGATACTTTGGACTTACAAGCCTTTGAAGAGGTGTTGGCCCTTCTCATCTATGGGATGGTACTGTTCCCTAATCCGGACCAACTCATAGACGTGAATACGGTCAAAGTTTTTATGTCTCGTAACCCGGTGCCTACTTTACTTGGAGACATTTTGCACTCTTTTCACACTTGCACCATAAAGAGAAGAGAGACCCTTATATGTTGCACTCCTTTGTTGGCTAGGTGGTTTATTTCACACCTACCTTGATCTGTGTTGAAGAATGAGCAAGGCATGAGGTGGTCTAATAGGTTGATGTCCCTCACGCATTCGAATATTCACTGGTGCCCTAGATCTTTGGAAGACGTTACCATCATTGATCACTGTGGGGAATTCCCTAATGTCCCTCTCCTAGGCATTATGAGAGGAATCACTTATAAACCTTGTTTGGCGTTGCGACAGTCTGGGTATGCTAGGAGGGATGGTCCTCATGACGCACTGGTTCAAGGAATTGCATTCGACTATGAGAACGATGTCCAAGGGTACCTTCAGAGGATCATTCGAGCTTGGGGCATGGTGAACAAAGTGGATAGTAAGACATTGGGGAATAAGAACTCCATCCCTTTAGAGCCTTATCTTAAGTGGGTGCGAGCACACGCTCAAAATCTCATGATGCCTTACCCCTCCATTTTACCTATCATCATGGAACCTATTGCCGAGAGATATGTACCTCATATTATTCTCCATCCTGGCATGCCGACTACTCTCGAGGAATTGCAAAGATCTTGGATTCAACTCAAAGAGGAACGAGACACCTTTGAAACCCAGTTCTACATAAGCGAGAAGAAGGTTTTGGAGCTTACAAGACAACTGCATGAAGAACAAAGTTTAAATGCCTACATTACACCAAAGAGGATGCGCTCATGGGAAGCCTGAGTCCTGTTTGATTTAGGAGTTTTATTTTATCTTTGTTTATTCCATTGTAAGCCCAAGAGGCATCGTTGTAACCATTTAAACTTATGAATGCAATTAATGTTTGTTCTCTCTTCGTCTAAGAAATTTTAAATCTTAAAAGTCCTTGAAAACATTGCATAAGCATATCATGCATATCATTACATAAGCAGGCATTTCGAGACAGGTTTCTTATCTTTTTACTGTTTATTTCCGCAAAAAGAAATAGCTCTTAAATAGACAGTTAAGGATCTTCAAGCACAAAACGCTCAGTTCCAACAAATGTTCCTGGCTCTAGCTAAGAGACAAGAAGATCTAAAATCTCTCATCACCAAAGAGAAGAAGAAGAAGGAAAAGAAACCAGCTGGTGTCTTGAATATGGGAAGAAGGTTTAGAGGACCAGCTAAGCGAGCTCTAGATTTCGCAACCCCGTCAAATGAGGGGGACAATCATGAAGAGAAGCCAACGAAAGAAAAAAACAACCCCGGAACTGATGAAGAAGAGGATAATTACTCTGAGGAACAATATCCTCCTATTGATGACAAGTATAAACAGCTGAAGGATCCTCCTCAGAATCCCAACGTCGCCTCTCCAATGTACAATCCAAATGCAAGGTTTGCGTACCACTCCAACAGTCCTGGACCTGACACTAATAGCTGTTGGACATTAAGAAATAAGATTCAAGACTCGATCAACGAAGGAGTGCTGGAGTTTACACAAGATGGTCAGACTAAATTCTTTTTCCGTCCCTAAAAGACACACCACCTGAAGTGACAAGTTCGGACAAAGAGGCTTTTGTTCATTATAATTTTCAAATTGCAATTTTCTTTTGATTGTTCGAACATTTATTTATGTCAAACTTTGTTATTTCATTAATGCATTGCAATTGTTTGTCTTAAATTAATTCTTTTGTTGTTATGATACGGTGGCAGAACCGACTATTGTACTGGTTTTACATTTGTGTTCGCAAATGTTGCGGTAAGCAAGAGTCTCCACCGACTTTTCTTTTATCCAAATTAAGGAAAGGGTGAAAAGAACAGAAAAAGACCTTTTCGAGAGTTTTCTGAGTAAGGGGGTAGATTATGGAAAGGGAAGGTGTTAGCACCCTTTCCATCTGTAGTTATCTACGGGCTCTTAGATGCTTAGCTCATTTTAAAAGTACCTTGTGCTTTGTGTGTTTGGAAAATTATTTTGAAAAATTCCTTAGTGCGGTGATTCGCTTTATGATAACTCTTGTATCAGTCCTCAAGAGTGTTGACAAAGCAAATGTTTTTTTTTTTAAAATTGTTTTTGAAATGTGTAAGTGTAAAAGTTTGTTTTATTTGAGCAAGCATCTAACAACTATCTACTTGTACTCGAAAGGTTTGTTCTTTTCCTCCTATCCTTTAGACAATGCTATCCTACTATTAGTGAGTAGGTAGCCCTATCTTTGGATGTATGAGGGACATTCGAAGGGACGTACAATCATAAAGGCAACATGTGGAGACACTTTAGCAATTTTGTTTAGGGACTAGATCATTTACCGAGAGGCAACTGTAGGGTCATCGTGGGACTATGATCTTTTTTATTTACGGATGTTTGCTAAAGCGTCTCCGTTTCGAGGGACATGACTGTTTTTCCGAAGGCAACCAAAGTGGGGTACCCTAGAGGTGTATATGTGCAAATGTGTTGTATTCAGTTATTTTTGTCTTTTTAGTTAGGTTTGCTAACGTTTGATTATTAGTCTTTCCATACAAGTCTAGTTATTAACAGTAGTATATACAGTAATTTAAAATGCAGAAATGTAAAGTGAGGGAATGTAAATCCTACGCTATTACATGGCTTTGTGAGAGGTACATTATAGAAATGCAAAAAGTAAAGTCCTAGTTACTATTACAAACTGTGAAGCAGTTACAATAAGATAAAAAAATGCATAAACAAATTAAAAGGGACGTCTAAATCCTAAGGAAAAGAAATCTTTTTGTTTGTTTTGTTTTATTTTTTTGATAAAATAAATGTTAAAGTAATTAATAATTGATTAACAAAATTAATTTTAATAAAAAAAGGACTAGAACCTAATTTTTTTTGTGATCTTTTGATTTTATGTTTGTTGTAAAGAGGAAAACCATTAAGAGAAAATAAACAAAATGAAAAGTAAAAATACACGAAAAATCCTTTGATCCAGGGAAGGGGATTGCCCTTTGATCCAGGAAGGAGATTATCCTTCGATCCAGGGAAGAATGAGGGCTTTTTGATCTAGAGGGGAATATGATTTTTTCGATCCAAGAAGGGATGCTTTGCTTTTCGATCCAGGGGTGGATGTTGCCTTTCGATTTGAATCTGCAAGACAAATATTAGCCAAATAAATATGCAGGACCTGGGCATCGAACCCAGGTCCTTCGATCCTGCGCGCGTTGCTCTATTTAGGATGGATCTGCAACAAATGTTAGAAACAAAAACAAATGCAGACCTGGGTGTCGAACACAGGTCCTTAATCTTGAATACAAATCGAATGAACTACAAGTGTTAATATATCATGCAAATATAAAGTTTGATCTTTTTACCAGTCCTTACCAACAGTGATGTATGAATCTGTGGCTTCAGGCGTGGGTACTGTTGTACCCCAAAATTTGCCCTCCCATATTCTTCAAAGTTTTGACAAGCATCATCTCAATTTGCTCAAATCTACTCAAGGGCTATACAGTCAAACATCCTCCTAAGCCAGTCAAATTAGGGTTTTGGTTCTTGCAAGGAAGTTGAGGTTTTAAAGGGCTCAATCAAGTCACATATGCCTATACACATTGTCAAGCATCTACATGCCAAGTTTCAAGACTCACAGCATCAAATTGCACAGTCAAAGGCCCTAATTGCCTCACAATCAACTGTAGGGGTAAAATGATCATTTGGCAGTCAAAAGTCAAAATTTTTGGTCAACATCTTATTTTGAAGCCACAATCATCATTTGATCAAGTCTTGATCATAATTCCTCAAGAATGGCTCAAAAATCATCAAGATGCAAAAGTTTCCATTTTTGGACAGTTGAAAAAGTCAACTGTAACTTGACCAAGGCATAACTTTTTCATGGTTCATCAAAAAAATCCCATCCAATGCTCATTTTGAAGGGGAGGACATTTCCTACAACTCATCTTCACATTCCAAGTCTAAGAAATGCTCTCACAAAAAGTTATCAATTTCAACATTATAGGTCATTTTCAAAAGTCAACAAAAAGGAATTTTAAGTCAAAGACCATAACTTGAGATTGGTAAATAAAAATGACATGGGACCAAAGGCATTGGTTAGAGGACTTCAAGACCTTTCCAAAATGTCCAAGAACATGTTCATATGATCAAAATTGAGAAAGATATGCATTGGAGAAGTTGGGAAATTTTTGTGAAATGGCAAAAGTCAACTATCCTTGAATCTTCAATTTTTGACAAAAGGCCCCACTTTTTTCCACTTGGTTCAGCCTTGTCATGCCACCCACGTGTCCCATGACCCATTACAAGACCAAACATTTATTTTTTCATTTTTATTTAATTTTTATGGATTTAATTCACTTTAATCCATAATAATTCAAATAAAAATCAAAAAATGAATTAAATGGTATCTTTGAGTTTTGAATGACTTTTATATGTCATGAATCACCTACCAAATTCGTGCCAAGCCTATTATGAGCATGAAATTCAAATTTTGAACAAAAATGGCATGTTTCTATAATGGTGGTTATGGAAAAATTCAAAGTTTAATTGCAATGGTTAAGAGCTCATAATAGTGACTGATTCTCACTCATATACAAGCCTTGCAAGCCTCATTCAAAAACGAAAAAAGAGTGTGCACAAACGGCCAGAGCAAAATCCAAAAAGTGTCAAAAAAAAAGTGTGAGATCAAAAGGAGTGTTGCAAGCATTTTCAGGCCAAAAGGAGAACGTGACTCTCTTCTTTGCCATACTCTGAAGCTAAAGCAACCCTTGCCACGTCCTAAGGTCCATCATACCGCGCTGTAAGTTTTCCCAGGTCCCCCAAATAATTGTTTCATTTTATCTTAACATGTTCATGTACAGGCAATCCAAAGCTCCACACCATGCTCCCTGGTCAACGCGCCTCTGGACGATCCAAAAGTCAAACAGGCTTTGATGCTATTGGACCAAATTCCAGATCCACCTCCATTTTTGTTCAGCACCCTTGGTTTACTTTTTTTTCATTTTTTTCTTTTTTCCTTTTTATTTTCTTTAGTAATTATTCTTAGTATTATTTAATCAATTAACATAATTAACATTTTTACAAATAAAAATTCAGAAAAACCATAATAATAAAAAAAACATTTTATATTTATTAACTTATTATGTAAATAAATTATAATTAATGAATTAGTTTAAATTAGGAAACTTTAATCTTTTTCTTAATAACTAAAATAAATTTAGATTTAGGTTTTATTAACTTTTAATTTACTTTTTATCTTATTTCATTAAAAACATAAAAATACAAAAACATCATTTTTTTTAATAAATTAATTAATTAGTAAATTAGTTTAATTTTTAATTAATTGCACAAAAAAAAGACAAAAAAATTCAATTCTTTTCTTAAAAGGGTCAAAACCCTTAGAACATTCCCGATTCTTTCTTTCGCGCGCATTTTAATTTTAATTCCTTATTTTGATTATTTCTGTAACTTCCTCCGGATGTAATAGTAATTAGGATTTTACTGTTTTTATTTACTTTCCGTACTTATTTACCAAAAACGGGTCTTTGTATTTTTGGCGATGTATAGACCCGCGCCTTGTAATAGCGTAGGATTTATGTTTCCGCAATTTACTTTCCGCACCCCCTTAACTGTTAAATGCATGAAAGAATGTATGGTAAATAAAAACAACTCATAGCTCACTAATTACAAAGACAAACATTAACTGAATACAACACACAATACACACACACCACTTCTAGGGTACGCTTCACTCGTTGCCTCGAAACGTGGTCATCAAGTATAGGGTGTCTTAGAGGTCGCCCTTCTGTCCAAAAGATCCAGTTGCCTCGAAACGGTTGCCTCGGATACAAAGGATCTAGGACATTAGGGTTACTTCTAAGGTGTCCTACCATTGCTTCGGTGACCATACTGTCCCGATAATCGAATTGACCCGAACACCTCCAACGATGGTGCTACCTACCTCTCAATGGTGGGATAACACTATCTAAAGGACTCTTACACAGCTTAATTCCTTAGAGTAGGTAGATTCTCTTAAGTAATTGCTCTTTTCAAAAACAAACAAAAACAACCTTTCGCACCTACACTTTCAAAAAGTTTTCAAACAAAACACTTCATACACTCTTGAGGACTGATACAAGAGTTACCTAGAAGTTTTTTCAAACTAAACTTTTTTTCAAAACCCACACACACTTGAAAAGCAAACATCTTTTGAAAACATAAGAGCAAGTACCTAAGAGCCCGTGGATAACCACGGATAGAAAGGGTGCTAACACCTTCCATTTCTATAAATCTACCTCCCGAACCGAGAAACATTCTCGAATAAGGAATTTTGCTGTGCTTTTGTCCTTTCCATGTTGGAGAACATAAAAGATGGTGGCGACTCTTGCTTACTACGACATTTCGTGAAACCAGCTTAAAAAACAGTCAGTTCTATTTCCACCGATCACAGAACTGGCGACTCTGCTGGGGATTTTTTAAAGTGAGGTGTACCTTAGGATAGATCATACTTATGTTTTCAATTGCCTGATTTGTGTGCTTTAAAATTATTGGGCCTGTCTTGGGAGTTCTATAGATCCTAACCCGGATCTGGGGGATACCTCTTAGAAAGTAGCAACAAGACTGTGAGGGAACTGTGCGGGGTATACCGACACGGTTGAAGCAGTCTGCTACGTTGATGTGGCACTTTGGTGAGTACCGGTAACCCTTGAGTCAAGTCAAGGAGAGTACGGGGCCGCCGCATGGTGTCGTGAAGCATTAACTGACCTTAGGAACCTTACTTGACCATCCTGGCCTCTTTAGGGGTAGTGAGATGACTGACTTTGGTGCAGTCCGAAGTTGGTTGATACTCGATACTACACTCATTGAGGGTTGTTTTCTTGGAATATTTTGATCGCCAGTTCAGTTGCTAAATCAAAACAATGAACATAAAAAACAACCCTATGATATTGAGCTCCTTAGAACCCGGTTACTTTTGATAGGACAGGTTTTGAGCCCACCAACTTCAAGAGGGTAGTATCCCAAACTTCATGCTAGCCTAAACTCTAAGGGCTCTTTGTGTGACTTGTGTGCCTTCAAACTTGACTACTTGCATACTTGTTTTCTGACACTTGAGTTTCTTGCAGGTTTTGTTTATAGTCCTTAATCTGGACTCATAACAGGGTTTACCTACATTACTCCACGCATAGCATAACATCATACCATCATACCATTGCATGCATCCTACATAAGGACTAATCCATTTCAAGGACCTCAAGGGTTTTGTGATGCAGGTCATGATGAATCTAATGTCCAACAAGGGGTAAAGGGGATTTATTTTCCTCTAGCCAAGGTTAATGACTTGAGTTAGGGGCTATGACCCACTCGATATGGTGAGCCTTGACTCTTGAAGAAGGACTCTCATCAACATGAAGTTCCTTCCATCAAGCTATAAAATTCAAATTCTAACAATTTTCTTGTTTACCCCACGAGATCCTTGAAAACATTGCATGCATACATACACATCATTGCATAACAAGTACCCTTGTTACAGGTCACTTACCATCTCCGCTGTTTATTTCAGCAATGGCTTCCCAACAAGACAACCAGGATCTTCACGCTCAAGAGACTCGTTTCAGGGAGATCCTCCTAAATCTATCCAAGGGGCGGGAAGAGCTGAGAACACTCCTCATGGGGACTTTGGTCAGGAACAGTCCTGAAGACGCTAAGGACGAACAGCTGAAACGTCTACAAGCTGAGGTGGATACAATGAGAACCCAGATGCTGGGGAAAATGGCTCTTATCCAAGACCTATCTCAAAGACAAGGAGAGCTCAGGGTTCTCGTTAACCAACTGCTTCGGGATAACCAACTGGGGCAAACATCTAAGGTTGAAGAGCAAGCCATCATTCAACCACCTGTGGGGCAAGAAGACAAGGGAAAAGCTCCTCAGTTTGCTTCAGGGTCACAAGCCCAGCATCAACCTCACCGGCGTCAACAGGGTAATCGGCGTAAGCGAAATACATCTGGAAGACATTTCTCGGAGACTGGTATACCATCATCACTGATATTGAGACGCTTGTTGGAGGTCAAGCTGATTGCTTTAAAAGATCCTCCTAAGAATCTCAACATAACCTCCCTGAAGTACAATCCTGATGAAAGGTGTGCCTACCATTCTGACAGTCCTGGACATGACACTGACGACTGTTGGAGCTTGAGGAACAAGATCCAGGACTTGATCGACGGAAGGGTGCTGGAGTTCATGCCGGGTGGCAAAATGAAAATCTTCTGCTGGGAATCTTCCATCTAAGATGACTAGTGCAAACTAAGAAGCTTTTGTTCATTCGAATGTTCAAGTTGTATTTTTCTTTGATTGTTCAAACATTTGTTCATGTCAAACTCTTTTACGTTATCAATGCATCGCATATGTCTGTTTTGAATCAATATATTCGCATTCGCTATATTCAAACTGCTTTCATTTTTTGATGTCAACTCTCAATTAATAATTCTAAGCCTCTTGAGGGAGGATGACGAAAACGATACCACGATTTTTACAGTATGCTTTTGAACAGACCCCGCTGATGAGGTACAGGCATTGTTTCAATTCCTAAACACCGGAGTTATAAGGAAGATAATCCCTCGTCAACCCCTTCGAGCCAAAGAAGTAGGAGTTTTTCTTTTTGAAAATTAAAACCCTTAATCATAACCTGGGGCAGGGTAGTTCTCTCAGTTGATCCAAGTGCACAACGAATAGCACCAAAGAGGTCCTCACAAAACAAAAAACAGTGATGGTTCCGAATAATCATAAAGACAGACAGTCATTATCCCTCAAAATAAACGCCCACTAAGTCAAAACCTATGAAGGAAACTTACAAAAACTGGGGCATCCCGCTGACTGTAATCACAAAAAGGAACAGTTCAGGCAAAAAATAGGGATAAAGAAATCAAAAAGAAAGAGGTTCTACAAACCCTCAACAAAAAGAAATGACTGCCTATTCAAAATAAATTGTCAACATTCGAACCATCACCGGAATGTCAGAGCAAAGACCCAACCAAGGTCTAACGTACGATCAGCTGAGTTTAGGTTTGAAGAACACCACGAAGAGCGGGTGGGTACAAATAAAATTTGAGCCTTTATCCTTTGTTTCTTAAACCGTGAACCAGGCCACGTTATAACCCTAAAAAGTCCTAGCTGAAGCATGGGTTAATTCGAAAGCATACTGTTACAAAGGTATCCTGACTCCTTAAGGCTCGCTGTAAAATCTTGAGTTGATATCACATGTTACATAATTCACTTGTTTTTATGAAAAAATACATTTTCAAAAAAAAAACTTCAAGACAAACATAAGCTTTGCATTTTTAACATAACTTTGTTTGCATATGACTATTTGTTTGAACATCATAGAAGTTCGCACGACGAATGTCTAAATGAACAAAAGCACCCCTAATTAAGGGGCACGACATGATCATTGTCCATCATCTGGGGCAGTTAAGTCAAGATTCGGAGAATCTCTCAAAAGGCCAACCAACTTGGGGCAAATCTCCATCTGGATCACTTGGGGCATTGGACGATCAAACGAAGATCTTCTGGTAGTACGACAATGCAACACTACTAACGGTGACAACTCCCTGCATTCTGAGCACAGACATAGTTGAAAAAATTCTGCGCATAATCAAAGACCCGCTAGGTTGACGCACCTAGGCAAAAATAAGGGCTTCCCGGCGAACCAAAAGGGTTCGGGCAAAAATAAGGGATGAAAATGAAAAAAATCTGTACACCCGGCAAGTCGAAAACCTGAAAAGGCTACTTGGGCAAAAATGGGTATCCCGGTGGACTGAAAACCCGAAAGGGCGGTCCAGGAAAAAGTTAGGGGTCAAAGCGTACGACTATGTCCCGTCATCTTGTCACTCGCCTACCAGAAGAAGATTTGTCAACTCGGCAGTCCTCAAGCACCTCTACAGGTACCTTCTCCCACAGAAGCTGGGGCAATAAGAGTTGCCCAAAATGTACAGCTGCTTTCCTCCAGGTACAAGGTAGATTCAGTTGAAGAATTTGACCAAGATACCTTCACTCACCGTTGAGTAAGACCAGAATCATAAATACTCTCCCCAAGCAGAGTTGGTCTCCAATCAGCCCTGAAAAGGCACAGTATCTCCAGCAAGTCAACAATACTCTCCCCAAGCAGAGTTAATCTACTGTCAGCCTTAAGGAAGATGGGTATCCCCAGAAGATCTCAATATTCCCCAGCGGAGTATACAGATGTTCCTAAGCAAAGCATCCCCGGCAGTCTTAATATAAGATTGTTCCCCGGCGGAATACCAGACGCCCCCGTGGAGCCACTTCCCCAGTGCAGTCCAAAGTCTCCCCAGGAGAGTTGAATCAATCTCCCCAGTAGATTCTGGAAGCTTATCACCTGCAAAGTACGAACGCGTCTCCCGGACTTTTTATTCAAAAGTTATTCTCCACCAAAGCTTATAACTGGGTTATCCTCAGCTAAAAACCACGGAAAGATCGTCCTCGGCGAAGTTCTTCTAATCCCCAACAGAGTTCATCAAATTCCTCAACATAGCTTCTCAATGGAATCCCCAGCGAAGTTATCACCAAATCTCAGCGAAGTATCTCTTCCCACAGAGTAATTCCCCACAGAGTAATCTCTTCAACAAGTTTATTCCCCAACGGAGTCATCTTCTCCTACCGGTTTATTCTTGTAATCATCATCCCCAACGGAAACGAAGAACTCTATTCTTCAACATCAGCCCAGGATTCAACTTCCCGGCATGCGTCAAGGATTTACTTTCCCAGACGAAGATACATTCATAAACATCACATCACGATACATGCATATGCGCATCATGTCATACAATCTCATTTATGTCGAGAACATCATTGCTTGATCCATATCATGCATTGCATACGACTGACCTTTACCTTTCAGGAAGGATACAGTTAAATAATCAGCTATGTCAAAGTAGACCAATACAGTCAAAAGAGACCAATCCAGTCAAAAAAGACAAATCCAGTCAAAGAAGACAAATCCAGTCAAAGAAGACAAATCCCGTCAAAGAAGACAAGTCCAGTTAAATCCCAAAGGTTTTTCTGATGCTCATCCAGTCAAAGAAGACAGATCCAGTCAAAGAAGACAAATCCAGTCAAAGAAGACAAGTCCAGTTAAATCCCAAAGGTTTTTCTAATGCTCACTCGTCATTGAAGACAACTCGTCATGGAAGACAACCCGTCAGTATATACACCCATCATTGAAGACATCTCGTCATTGAAGACAACACGTCAGTATAGACACCCGTCATTGAAGACACCCGTCATTGAAGACAACCCGTCATTGAAGATAACTCGTCATTTAAGACAACTCGTCATTGAAGACAATCCGTCATTATAGACACCCGTCGTTATAGACACTCGTCATTGAAGACAACTCGTCATTGAAGACAACTCGTCATTAAAGACAACTCGTCATTCAAGACAACTCATCATTGAAGATAACTCGTCAGTATAGACACCCGTCATTGAATACAACCCGTCATTGAAGACAACTCGTCATTTAAGACAACTCGTCATTAAAGACAACCCGTCATTATAGACACCCGTCGTTATAGACACTCGTCATTGAAGACAACTCGTCGTTGAAGACAACTCGTCATTGAAGACAACTCGTCATTGAAGACATCTCGTCATTGAAGACAACTCGTCATTGAAGACAACCCGTCAGTATAGACACCCGTCATTGAAGACATCTCGTCATTGAAGACTACCCGTCATTGAAGACAACCCGTCATTGAAGACAACTCGTCATTTAAGACAACTCGTCATTGAAGACAACTCGTCGTTGAAGACAACTCGTCATTGAAGACATCTCGTCAGTGAAGACATCTCGTCATTAAAGACAACCCGTCATTGAAGACATCCCTTCATTGAAGACATCTCATCATTGGAGACAACCCGTCGGTATAGACACCCGTCGTTATAGACATCTCGTCATTGAATACATCTCGTCATTGAAGACAACTCGTCAGTATAGACACCCGTCGTCATAGACATCCGTCGATATAGACACCCGTCAGTGAAGACAACCCGTCATTGAAGACAACCCGTCATTGAAGACAACCCGTCAATATAGACACCCGTCAGTAAAGACAACCCGTCAATATAGACACCCGTCAGTGAAGACAACCCATCATTGAAGACAATCCGTCATTGAAGACAACCCGTCAGTGAAGACAACCCGTCATTGAAGACGACCCGTCATTGAAGACAACCCGTTGTTGAAGACAACCCGTTAAAAGAGACAACTCGTCAAAGAAGACAAAACCTCCCTTGGTTCAGTTAAATTGATCCTTAAAGATTTTCTGAGATAGCCTGTCAGTAGAGACAACTCATCAACCTTCTGAAATTCCAGATTCGATTCCTGTATCCAGCCAGGGCACGTCTGAAGAGTTTGAAGATTCGATACCTGTATCTAGCCAAGGCATATCTGTGAGCAATCGATTGTAGATCTGATACCTGTATCCAGCCAGGGCATGTCTGTATGAAGACTTTGAAGATCAACCCCTGTAACAGGCCAGGTAATTATCTTTCTTTCTCAGGTACGCAATTTCTCGCTAAGGAATCTCTTACGCGATCGACACCTAGATGGCATCTATAAGCCCATCTCCACAACTATCCATCACAGTTCCAAATGGAATCTATAAGCCCATTCCCGACAAGGTTCTGTCACATCTCCTGACGGCATCTATAAGACCATCCTCCTATCCATCATCTCTCCAAATGGCATCTGTAAGCCCATTCCCGCCATCACACTGCTGATACTCTACTATGTGAGTGCAAATTTCTGAGCACTTTAGTGTTCAATCATATTCCACCTTCGGATCACGAAAGGCACGCCAGCCAATCTACGTCCTCAGGTATAAGAAGATTGAACAGGGGCAACTGTTGTACCCCAAAATTTTCCCTCCCATATTCTTCAAAGTTTTGACAAGCATCATCTCAATTTGCTCAAATCTACTCAAGGGCTATACAGTCAAACATCCTCCTAAGCCAGTCAAATTAGGGTTTTGGTTCTTGCAAGGAAGTTGATGTTTTCAAAGGCTAAATCAAGTCACATATGCCTATACACATTGTCAAGCATCTACATGCCAAGTTTCAAGACTCACAACATCAAATTGCACAGTCAAAGGCCCTAATTGCCTCACAATCAACTATAGGGGTAAAATGGTTATTTGGCAGTCAAAAGTCAAAATTCTTGGTCAACATCTTATTTTGAAGCCACAATCATCATTTGATCAAGTCTTGATCATAATTCCTCAAGAATGGCTCAAAAATCATCAAGATGCAAAAGTTTCCATTTTTGGACAGTTGAAAAAGTCAACTGTAACTTGACCAAGGCATAACTTTTTCATGGTTCATAAGAAAAATCCCATCCAATGCTCATTTTGAAGGGGAGGACATTTCCCATAACTCATCTTCACATTCCAAGTCCAAGAAATGCTCTCACAAAAAGTTATCAATTTCAACATTATAGGTCATTTTCAAAAGTCAACAAAAAGGCATTTCAAGTCAAAGACCATAACTTGAGATTGGTAAATAAAAATGACATGGGACCAAAGGCATTGGTTATAGGACTTCAAGACCTTTCCAAAATGTCCAAGAACATGTTCATATGATCAAAATTGAGAAAGATATACATTGGAGAAGTTGGGAAATTTTTGTGAAATGGCAAAAGTCAACTATCCTTGAAACTTCAATTTTTGACAAAAGGGCCCACTTTTTTCCACTTGGTTCAGCCTTGTAATGCCACCCACGTGTCCCATGACCCATTACAAGACCAAACATTTATTTTTTCATTTTTATTTAATTTTTATGGATTTAATTCACTTTAATTCATAATAATTCAAATAAAAATCAAAAAATGAATTAAATGGTATCTTTGAGTTTTGAATGACTTTTATATGTCATGAATCACCTACCAAATTCGTGCCAAGCCTATTATGAGCATGAAATTCAAATTTTGAACAAAAATGGCATGTTTCTTTAATGGTGGTTATGGAGAAATCCAAAGTTTAATTGCAATGGTTAAGAGCTCATAATAGTGACTGATTCTCACTCATATACAAGCCTTGCAAGCCTCATTCAAAAACGAAAAAAGAGTGTGCACAAACGGCCAGAGCAAAATCCAAAAAGTGTCAAAAAAGTGTGAGATCAAAAGGAGTGTTGCAAGCATTTTTAGGCCAAAAGGAGAACGTGACTCTCTTCTTTGCCATACTCTGAAGCTAAAGCAACCCTTGCCACGTCCTAAGGTCCATCATACTGCGCTGTAAGTTTTCCCAGGTCCCCCAAATAATTGTTTCATTTTTTCTTAACATGTTCATGTACGGGCAGTCCAAAGCTCCACACCATGCTCCCTGGTCAACGCGCCTCTAGACGATCCAAAAGTCAAACAGGCTTTGATGCTATTGGGCCAAATTCCAGATCCACCTCCATTTTTGTTCAGCACCCTTGGTTTACTTTTTTTTTCATTTTTTTCTTTTTTCCTTTTTATTTTCTTTAGTAATTATTCTTAGTATTATTTAATCAATTAACATAATTAACATTTTTACAAATAAAAATTCATAAAAACCATAATAATAAAAAAAACATTTTATATTTATTAACTTATTTTGTAAATAAATTATAATTAATGAATTAGTTTAAATTAGGAAACTTTAATCTTTTTCTTAATAACTAAAATAAATTTAGATTTAGGTTTTATTAACTTTTAATTTACTTTTTATCTTATTTCATTAAAAACATAAAAATACAAAAACATCATTTTTTTATAAATTAATTAATTAGTAAATTAGTTTAATTTTTAATTAATTGCACAAAAAAAGACAAAAAAATTCAATTCTTTTCTTAAAAGGGTCAAAACCCTTAGAACATTCTCGATTCTTTCTTTCGCGCGCATTTTAGTTTTAATTCCTTATTTTGATTATTTCTGTAACTGCCTCCGGATGTAATAGTAATTAGGATTTTACTGTTTTTATTTACTTTCCGTACTTATTTACCAAAAACGAGTCTTTGTATTTTTGGCGATGTATAGACCCGCGCCTTGTAATAGCGTAGGATTTATGTTTCCGCAATTTACTTTCTGCACCCCCTTAACTGTTAAATGCATGAAAGAATGTATGGTAAATAAAAACAACTCATAGCTCACTAATTACAAAGACAAACATTAACTGAATACAACACACAATACACACACCACTTCTAGGGTACGCTTCACTCGTTGCCTCGAAACATGGTCATCAAGTATAGGGTGTCTTAGAGGTTGCCCTTCTGTCCAAAAGATCCAGTTGCCTCGAAACAGTTGCCTCAGATACAAAGGATCTAGGACATTAGGGTTACTTCTAAGGTGCCCTACCATTGCTTCGGTGACCATACTGTCCCGATAATCGAATTGACCCGAACACCTCCAACGATGGTGCTACCTACCTCTCAATGGTGGGATAGTACTATTTAAAGGACTCTTACACAGCTTAATTCCTTAGAGTAGGTAGATTCTCTTAAGTACTTTCTCTTTTCAAAAACAAACAAAAACAACCTTTCGCACCTACACTTTCAAAAAGTTTTCAAACAAATAACTTCATACACTCTTGAGGACTGATACAAGAGTTACCTAGAAGTTTTTTCAAACTAAACCTTTTTTCAAAACCCACACACACTTGAAAAGCAAACATCTTTTGAAAACATAAGAGCAAGTACCTAAGAGCCCGTGGATAACCACGGATAGAAAGGGTGCTAACACCTTCCCTTTCTATAAATCTACCTCCCGAACCGAGAAACATTCTCGAATAAGGAATTTTGATGTGCTTTTGTCCTTTCCATGTTGGAGAACATAAAAGACGGTGGCGACTCTTGCTTACCGCGACATTTTGTGAAACCAACTTAAAAAACAGTCAGTTCAATTTCCACCGATCACAGGTACCCTTGTTTAAGAGTTGCTTCGATTTGGCACTTCTGGACATGGATGGGCTTGGAATAGACTCTTGGGAGCCTCAGGAGCATAAATTTAGTATTTGTGTGGATTGGGGGTACCTGCAATACTAGCTTCGAATTATAAGATTTTTTTATAATTTAGTATACTTTTTTGAGGCAACGTGTGCGTGTATGAGCTAGTCTCTCCTTTTTTTCGTGTGTCCTTTGCAATGTGTCCTAGGCCTTGTATTTATAGGAGTGTGATAAGCATGGAAATGGCAAGAGACATTCATTAACCAGCTTTGAAAGCAATGAGACCAAAATCAGACATATTAAAGATTTCCTTTTTGAAATATTCATGCCTCTTTTGAAATCTTGGATGAACCTGGACACCTTTGATAGTCATTAACCAGCTTTGAAAGCAATGAGACCAAAATCTGACATATTAAAAGATTTCCTTTTTGAAATATTCATGACTCTTTTGAAATCTTGGATGAACCTGGACACCTTTGACTTTCGAATGCCTTCAGGCCACGCCCTTCGATTGGCCTTAAGTTGCCTCCTTCGAATGGACTTCTTGTGTAACCTTTAAATGGACCTTCTGAATGCTTCTTCAAATGGACCTTTTGTGTACCCTTCGAATGGACCTTTTGTGTACCCTTCGAATGCACCTTCTGAATGCTTCTTCGAATGGACCTTTTGTATACCCTTTGAATGGACCTTTTGAATGCTTCTTCGAATTGACCTTTTGTTACTTCCTTCGAATGGAACACATGTACATCCTTCGAATGGAACACCTGTGCATCCTTCGAATGACCCTTTTGTGTGTCTTTCAAATAGCGCGCATGTATGCCTCGTGCATTCTTCGAATGGTTCACCAATGTGGGCTCATGATGTGGCAATCATATTCTGAAAGGTTCAGAGATAGAGTTGACGCAAGCAGTTTCAAAGGGAACTATTGCCCAGTCAAAGCTAGCACAAAGGAAGCCAATGCCTTGTGGATGTTAGCATGAGGAGTTCATTGCTCTGTGGATCGAAGGCCAATTGAAAGGGTCTTGGCCTTGTGCATTGAAAGCAAGCACAAGGGAAGCCTTTGCCCTTGTGAATTGAAACAAACTTGTAGGGGGGTCTTGCCTTGCTCATTTGAAGCCTTGTGAACTTAACTTGATTGAAGGAAGCCCAGCACCCAATCGAAGGCCTTGTGAACTTATCTTGATCGAAGGAGGTCCAGTGCCCAATCGAAGATTTGCAGACCAAAGCCTGATCGAAGGGTTTTAGATGGCCAATCGAATCTCCTTGTCCAGATGACAATCGAAAAAAACAAACTGCCCAGGGGCTAATCGAAAACACCCTGTCTCAAAGCCAATCGAAGACACCTTGTTTATCTTTAAAAAAATTATTTTTCTTTAACCAAGTGTTTGTGACTACCCATATAAGAGAAAACCTTGGAAAACATGAGAGGGAAAATTTTAGGGTACAACAACTGTCCCTGTTCAATCTTCTTAAACCTGAAGATGTAGATTGGCTTGTCTGCCTTTTGTGATCTGAAGGTGGAATATGATTGAACACTAGAGTGCCTAGAAATTTGAACTCACATGAAGTAACACTGACGGTTGATGATGTTGGGAATGGGCTTACATATTCCATTTGGAGAAGATGATAAAGAGTCGTCGGAGATGGGCTTAAAGATGCCATCCAAAGTAGATGCTGACTTCCTAAGAGGTCTCTTTATGGGGAATTCCCGTTCCTGGTGTCTGAGGAGGACTCCACTGGGGAATGTGGGTTTCTATTGTTCTCCTGTTTGAGGAAAACTCTGTGGGGAATAGAATCTAGGAACTTCAGTTGTCTAAGGCTCTACTGAGGAGTTATCTCTAGAGAGATGAAAATTTGTTGTGTTCTGGTTAAGATCCAGGCTTCTGAGTAACTTGCTAGGGATAATTGAATTAACCATTATTTGAAAATGTATTAGAAAGAGCATGTGTAGGACTGTTTCAGGATGAGTCCGTATTAGTCTGCATCTGGAGATATATGAGAATGAGCCTGTGTGGGGCTTCTTTAGGATGAGTCCGTCTTATTCTGCATCCATAAATATATAAGAAGGAGCCTATGTGGGGCTGTTTTAGGATGAGTCCATGTTAGACTGCATCTGGATGATGAGAAGTAACCCATGTAAGATTGCTTCGTCGGGTTGTGTAGATAGTTTTCCTGGCTTATTACAGGTATTAATCCATAATTGACCGTCCACAGATAGTTCTCCTGGCTTGTTACATGTATTAATCTAGAACTTGAAAAATGTCGGTCGTCGAGATAGTTGTCCTGGCTTGTTTTAGGTATTAATCTCTAACCTTAGAAAGAAAGATAGTTTTCCTGGCTTGTTACAGGTATTAATCTTCAATCTGCTCATGTAGATATTTTTCCTGGCTTGTTACAGGTATTAATCTACAGTCGATCGTCCACGGATAGTTCTCCTGGCTTGTTACAGGTATTAATCTAGAACTTGAAAATTGTCGGTCGTCGAGATAGTTGTCCTAGCTTGTTATAGGTATTAATCTCTGACATGAGAAAGAAAGATAGTTTTCCTGGCTTTTTCAGGTATTAATCTTCAATCTCTTCATGTAGATAGTTCTCCTGGCTTGTTATAGGTATTAATCTACAGTCGGTCGTCCATAGATAGTTCTCTTGGCTTGTTACAGGTATTAATCTGGAACTTGAAAATTGTCGGTCATCGAGATAGTTGTCCTGGCTTGTTACAGGTATTAATCTCTGACTTGAGAAAGAAAGATAGTTTTCCTGGCTTGTTACAGGCATTAATCTTCAATCTCTTCATGTAGATAGTTCTCCTGGCTTGTTACAGGTATTAACCTACAGTCGGTCGTCCACAGATAGTTGTCCTGGCTTGTTACATGTATTAATCTGGAACTTGAAAATTGTCGGTCGTCGAGATAGTTGTCATGGCTTGTTATATGTATTAATCTCTGACCTGAGAAAGAAATATATTTTTCCTAGCTTGTTATAGGTATTAATCTTCAATCTCTTCATGTAGATAGTTCTCCTGGCTTGTTACAGGTATTAATCTACAGTCGGTCGTCCACAAATAGTTCTTCTGGCTTGTTACATGTATTAATCTGGAACTTGAAAATTGTCAGTCGTCGAGATAGTTGTCCTGGCTTGTTACATGTATTAATCTCTGACCTGAGAAAGAAAGATATCTTTCTTGGCTTGTTATAGGTATTAATATTCAATCTCCTTATGCAAATAGTTTTCCTGGCTTGTTACAAGTATTAACCTACAGTCGGTCGTCCACAGATAGTTGTCCTAGCTTGTTACATGTATTAATCTGGAACTTGAAAATTATCGGTCATCGAGATTGTTATCCTGGCTTGTTACAGGTATTAATCTCTGACCTGAGAAAGAAAGATAGTTTTCCTGGCTTGTTACAAGTATTAATCTTCAATCTCCTTATGTAGATAGTTTTCCTGGCTTGTTACATGTATTAATCTACAGTCGGTCGTCCACATATAGTTCTCCTGGCTTGTTACAGGTATTAATCTGGAACTTGAAAATTGTCGGTCACTGAGATAGTTGTCCTGGCTTGTTACAGGTATTAATCTCTGACCTGAGAAAAAAGATAGTTTTTCTGGCTTGTTACAGGTATTAATCTTCAATATCCTTATGTAGATAGTTTTCCTGGCTTGTTACAGGTATTAATCTATATTCAGTCGTCCACAAATAGTTCTCCTGGCTTGTTACAAGTATTAATCTGGAACTTGGCAACATTGGACACATAGATAGTTCCCCGTCTGGTTTCGGGAATTAATCTGTGGCCTGCTGTATTTGTTGGTAAACCCGTCTTGCTTTGGTAGTTCATACCACTTGGTTGTATAGATAGATTCCCCGTCTGGTTTCAGGCATTAATCTTTAACCTGCTGTATAAGTTGATAGTATTCGTCTATCTGCAAATTCAACCTGAAAAGGTAAAGTCAGTTTCATGCGATGTCATGATGTATGAATTACATGATGCTCTCAAAATAAATGAGATTGCGATATATGCATTTGTGTTGCGTATGCTATGATGTTTGTAAAAATGATGTATCAATGCAATGTATGAACGTATCAGTTGTTCTATTGCAGGGTTGTTGAGTTAGGGAAAATAAATCCCTGATTGTAGCTGGGGGGAAATAATGCAGGTCTTCAAATTTGTTGAAGTTGAAACGCTTGGGGATGAACTTCCGTTGTTAGAGAAATAAACTCTGTTGGGGAAGGTGAACTCCATAAACTGCTTGGGGATTTTGTTGAAATCCTGTTGGGGAATCTTGAGAAGCTTGGTGACTTCACTGGGGATTTTTTATTGGAGCAGTAATTGGAGATTCTTGCTCTGTCGGGGATATGAGAACCCGACACCATTAGGTTGCATACTGAGAACATGGAAGTGACCTTGTAGTAGAATGCCCTTGCCTCTGTACATGCTGGATAAGGTATCTGCTGGGATTTTGTGGATGGTTTGACTTTTATCCAAACTTTTGGAGTCCTTGGTGAATGCAGATCATGGTAATAAACCTTCTACTAATAGACAAGTGACGAGATGATGGGACATAGTTGTACGCTTTAATACCTAACTTTTTCTTGGACTGTCCTTTCAGATTTTCGGTCCATCGGGATACCTTTTTTGGCCCAAGCTGCCTTTTCAGGTTTTTGACTTGCCGGGTGTACAGTTTTTTTCATATGTATATCCCTAATTTTTGCCCGAATCCTTTTGGTTCGCCGGGATGCCCTTATTTTTGCCTAGGCCAGTCAACCTAGCGTGTCTTTGTTCATGAGTAGTATTTTTCGACTATGTCCATGTTCACCGATTACAGAGAATTGCCCTTGTCCATAGTAGTAAGTGTTGCCACACTTCCAGAAGGTGTTTGTTTGATCGCATATGATTCGCTGCTGGAATTCATGTCCAATGCCCCAAGTGATTCAGATGGAGATCTTCCCCTGGCTATTTGGCATTTTGAGAGATTCCTTGAACCTTGACTTAACTGCCCTAGATCAACTGGACACCATACTATGCCCCTTGATTATGAAAGGCCTATCACTGTAATGTCTTTCCATCTGAGGTGATTCTGTCCACTGAGAGGATTTTTGTTCATCGAATATCCATCATGCGAATTTCTCTGCTGTTGAACAAATAGTCATATGCAAACAATGGTATTTTAAGAATGCAAATCTTATGCCTATCTTGAAGTTTGAAAATTCATTTTTTTAGTAAAACAAACAAATTTTGTAAGAGTGTGATATCAGCTCAGGATTTATAGCAAACCCTACAGGAGTTAGGATACATTTTGTAACAGTATGCTTTCGAACTAACCCATGCTTCAGCTAGGACTTTTAAGAGTTATAACGTGGCCTGGTTCACGGTTTAGGAAACAAAGGATAAATGCTCAAGTTTTATTTGTACCAAACTCGTTCTTCGTGTTGTTCTTCAATCCCATGCTTAGCTAATTGTGCGTTTAGATCCCAATTGAGTCTGGAATCTTTGCTCTGATACTTGGTGATGGTTCAGAAATTGAACGTTTGTTTGAGAAGGTAGTCATTTTTGTAACCTTTTCTTTTTTTGTTGAGGATTTGTAGGACCTCTTTTTTGATTTTGTTATCCCTGCTTTTGCCTGAACTGTTTCTTTTGTGATTGCAGTCAGCGGGATGCCCCAATTTTTCTTAAGTCTCCTTCATAGGTTTTTGACTTAACGAGCTTTTATTTTGAGAGATAATGGCTGCCTATTTTAATGATTATGTGGAACCATCGCCGTTTTCTGTTTTAGAATGATTCCCCTGACACCACTTGTCGTGTATGAAGAGGAAAGCTTGTGATTAAATGCACCTTTGAATTAACTGAGAAAACCACCCTTCCCAGGTTATGATTAAGGGTTTTAATTTGTGTGAAAATAAAAACTCCTACTTCTTAGGCTCAAAGGGGTTGACTAGGGATTATCTTCCTTATAACTCCATTGTTTGGGATTTGAAAGAACGCATGTGCATCGTCAGCAGGGTCTGTTCAAAAGCATACTATAGAGATTGTGGTATCGTTTTCGTCATTCCCCCTCTAAAGGCTTAGAGATTTTGATCGAGAGTTGAATATCACAAAAAGGAAGTAAAAACATAGTTTGAATATAATGAATACAAATGAAATGATTCAAGACAAACATATGCAATACATTGATGAAATAACAAAGTTTGATATGAATAAATGTTCGAACAATCAAAAGAAAATTACAAATTGAGAATTCAAATGAACAAAAAGCCTCTTTGTCTGAATTTGTCACTTCAGATGGTGTGCCTTTGAGGGATGGTAGAAGAATTCAGCTTGACCATCTGGTGTAAACTCCAGCGCTCCTTTGTAGATCAAGTCTTGAACCTTATTTCTCAACATCCAACAACTATTAGTGTCATGTCCATGACTGTTGGAGTGGTACGCACACCTTGTATTTGGATTGTACATTGGGGAAGCAGTGTTGGGATTCTGAGGAGGATCCTTCAATGTAACTAGCTTGGCCTCCAACACGTGTTGCAATGCTTGAGCCAATGACACATTGATTTCGGTAAAGCGTCTTTTAGATGTATTCCGCTTATGCTGATTACACTGTCTTTGTTGGCGAAGTTGTGACGTAGCAGCATTTTGGAAAGGTCCACTCTTCACTAAACCCACTTCTTGTCTCATCGGGGCTGATTAATGACTTGATCCCTGACCTTGACTGTTTGCTTCATATGGTTGCATCCGTCTTGGTGAAGATTGTTGATGAGAAACCTCAACTCTTCTTGTTCCCGAGCTAAACTTTGGATAAGAGCCATTTGATTACCCATCTGGATTCTCATCCTTTCCATTTCAGCTTGCAGTTGTTTCAACTAGTCATCCTTATTATTGTCAGGATGCTTCTTGGTCAAGTTCCCATTGAGGAGTGTTTTCAATTCTTCCTGCCCCTTGGATAGGTTGAAGAAGATTTCCATGAACTGAGCCTCTTGAGTTTGGAGATCTCTGTTGTTCTGTTTGAAAGCCATTTTTCTTGCTGAAATAAACAGCAAGAACATGAGAGACATGTACTAGAAGACCTGTTATGCAATGACATGCATGATGTGTAAATGTTTTCAAGGATCTCGTGGGGTAAACACAAGAAAATGTTAGGAGTTGACTGCAGCTTTGATTGAAGAACTTCATATTGTTCAATGTCCTTCTACGAGAATCAAGCTCACAATATCGAGTGGGTCATAGCCTCTGACTCAAGTTATTGTGTTATGGTCCTTTTGATGACATTGGCTAGAGGAAAATAAATTCCCTTGCCCCTTGCTAGACGTCTGGTTTATCATAACCTGCATCACAGACCCTTGAGACCCTTGAAATGGTTAAGGAGATGCTATGGTATGATGTTATATTGTGTACGCTATGCTGTGATACGGTGGGAAGAACTGACTGTTTTTGGATTGCTGGTTCGCGTTTTGCGTTTGTTTTCGCAAAATGTCGCGGTAAGCAAGAGTCGCCACCGTCTTTTATTTTATCCAACAAGGAAAGGAAAAAAGCACATAAAAATTCCTTTTTCGAGATGTTTCTCGGGTTCGGGAGGTAGATTATAGAAAGGGAAGGTGTTAGAACCCTTTCTATCCATGGTTATCCACGGGCTCTTAGGTAATTGCTCAAAGTGTTTTCAAAATTTGCTTTTCTTTGTGTTTGTGGGTTTGAAAGAATTTTTTTGTTTGAAAGGAGTGTAAGTGCAAAAAGTTTTATTTTGTTTTAAAAGGAGCAAGTACTTAAGAACCATCTACCTACTCGAAAAAGGAATTAATCTGTACAAATGTCCTTTAGACAATACTATCCCACTATTGATGAGTAGGTAGTACCGTCGTTGGAGTTTTCGGGTCAATTCGATTAAGGGACGTGTGGTCACTAAAGCAATGTTAGGACACCTTAGCGGTAACCCTAATGTCTTAGATCATTTTTTCCGAGGCAACTATTTCGAGGCAACTTATGATCTTTGGACAAGAGGGCGACCTCTAAAACTTCCTACACTCAATGACCACGTTCAAAGGCAACCAAGTGAGGTGTACCCTAAGAGTGGCATGTGCAAGTGGGTTATTTCGGTTAATTTTATCTTTGTACATGTCACGGGTGAGCTATGTTGATTTTAAGTTCATACATTTGATCTTGTCATGCATTCCCTATTATCAAACATCTAACATTGTATAGTTGCGAAATTTAAATTGCGGAAATTAAATCTAAACTATTACAAGGCGTCAGGTATTTACATCGCCAAAAATAACCCTTTAATTTAAATTGCAGAAAATAAAATAAAGTGATAAAATAAAGTCCTAATTAAAAACTATTACATACCGGGAAACAATTACAAAATTGGAATCAAATGAATCGCGTGCAAGAAATTAAATCGGTGCATTTTTTAGAGGTTTGACCCTTTTTTGAAAGAAAGCATGTTTTTGTTATTTTTTGAATTAGAAAGAAATTGAATTAGGTCAAAATTAATTAATTAATTAAATAAAGATATTTTTGGTTTTTTTGAATATTTAAGGAAATAAAATAAAATGATTAAAAGTTAGTAAAAACCTAATTTCTACATTAATTTTTAATTATTGCAAAATTGTTAATGTTATTTCCTAATTAAAACAAAATCAATTAAATTAATTTATTTACAAAAATAATATGATGAATTTAATAAAAATAATATTTTTTGTGTTTTTTGATTTTATTAAGAAAAAAATTTAATTGGTTAAGGATTAATTAAGAATATTAAAATAAATAAAGAAAGTAAAAGAAAAAGAAAAAGAAATACTCATGGGGGTGTTGGGCCAGATTGTGGTGAGAATAGCATTTTTGAGGCCCATTACAAGCAAGCCTGCTTTGACTTTCACCATTCCACGCGTATGCATTGACTGGGGAGTATGGTGAACGCTCAGCCTTGACCTTTGGATGCGCCTGATTGAATGATGGTATATGGTGGACCATAGTTGATGAAATGCGCCTGAATACCTGAAATAAAATAATAACAAGCATTTTGGGGGACCTGGGATTCGAACCTAGGTCCCATGAGTCACTGAAGAAGCGCACTAACCACCATGCCACTTTGTTGCTTTTGTTATTATATTACACAACAATTATTATATATTAAAATAAGCAATATGCTTGGGAAAAAAATAAAAAGCGCGCTGATTTAAAACAACCAATCAGGAGAAGACACATAGTCGTCTTCTTCAACGAAAAGCCTGGTTATTTACCTGCGGATTTCATCCGCAGCTAAATCCATGGCTCGTTCCTAAAATCAACTGTAGGCCATATAAATGCAAATGGAGACCATCACCATGCTCGTCTCTCCTCCCTGAACACAACCATGTCCATGATTTGCCCTAATTTTACCTATAGCAAAAACGCCTAAAAACAAGAAACAAAAACCCTAGGTTCGGGTGTTACATTACAGGCCATAAAAACGAAATTAAATATTGCAGAATGCTTAGAAATTGAATGATAAGCATGATTGTACAAAAAATTTGCTCAAAGGATGCAGGAATATGGAGTCACGATCTCATGTACAGGGTCGTGTTTCAAGCGACTTACAGTGCGTTTTAGGTGACGAGAGGGCTTGGTTTTGATGCCTATCGCTTCAGTGGATAGCAAACAAGAACACCACATTAAGTTTTGGCCTTGAATTTGCCTCTAGTATGGATTTCAGTTTTCAACTTTTTTCAAGCTTTTCAAGTTTTGGTTTTGTGAACTCTGCAGCCTCCAGGTCGTGTTCTTTGTGCCTCTGCATTGTGTGAGTATAATAGAAGCAATTAGGTTTAATTTTGGGCCTTGAATCCATGTGAATTGATGATTGAAGATTTGATTTTATTCTCCATTAACAAAGCTTCCAAAAGTGTCAAAAACCAATATTTTGTTCACAACATGGCATGGTACGAATTTTATTGTGTCCATCATGGTAATTGAAAGATGTATCAATCAAAAAGATCTCCTTCCATCAATATTTGGATTTTATTTGGATTAATATTGATTTAAAATGAATTAATTCAATAAAAATAAAATAAAATAGAAAAATTAATGAATGGACATGAAACTGAATATAGGACACGTGTGTAGTGTGACAAGATCAAACCAAGTGGAAAAAAGTGGACCCATTTGTTAAAATTTGAAGTTTTGGGGATAGTTGACTTTTGGCAATTTTGGAAAAATGCCCAACTTCAACAATGCATAACTTCTTCAATTTTGAACTTTTGGAGGGGTTCTTGGACTTTTTAGAAACCTTGAGATGTCCTATAATCAACCCTTTTGGTATAATCTCATTTTGATATTCCATGATCAAGTTATAAGCTTTGGAAAAAAGGGTGCTTTTGTTGACTTTCAAAAATGACCTATAATGTCTAAATTTATAACTTCTTGTAAGTGCATTTCTTGATCTTGGGGTGTGAAGATGGATTGTAGGAAATTGAATCATCTTCAAAATGAGCTTTGGATGGGTCATTTCTCATAAAGTATGAGAATGTTATGCTTGGTCAAAGTTGAGTTGACTTTTCCTGCAAAACCCTAATTTAGCAACTTTTGAGTCTTGATGAATTTTGAGCAATCCTTGAAGAATCATGATCAACCCTTGATAAAATGATGAATTATCATTCAAAATGAGAATGTTGACAAAAAATCTTGAGGTTTGACTGTTCATAGGTCACAGTTGACTTTTGTCCTAGCATAGTCGATTTTTGGGCCTCTTGATTAATTAACTGACCAAACTTCCTCTGCAAGGCTTGAAATTTGACATGGACGAACTTGAGAACATATTAGGACACCGGGGAGAACTTGGGGTCAATTGGATGTAAGGACCTTGATGCAACACAAAACCCTAATTTGAGATTGACTGCCTTAAGAGATGATTTGACTATCCAACTCTTGAGCCATCTTGGGCCACTTGGAGATTCTTTTTGCAATGTCTTGAGGAATATGGGAGGGAAAATTTTGGGGTACAATAGTTGCCCCTGTTCAATCTTCTTAAACCTAAGGATATAGATTGGCTTTCGGGCCTTTCGTGATCCGAAGGTGGAAGATGATTGAACACTAGAGTGCCCAGAAATTTGCACTCGCATGAACTAGTATCAGCATTATGATGTCGGGAATGGGCTTACAGATGCCATTTGGAGGTTAATGGTAGGTGGTTTTGTCTTCTTTGACGGGATTGGCATCAGAAAAATCTTTAGGAATCGATTTAACTGGACCAGGGGAGGTTTTGTCTTCTTTGACGGGTTATCTCCTTTGACGGGTTGTCTCTTTTAACGGGTTGTCTCTTTTGACGGGTTATCTCCTTTGACGGGTTGTCTCCTTTGACGGATTGTCTCTTTTGACGGGTTGCCTCCTTTGACAGGTTGTCTCTTTTGACGGGTTGGCCTCAGAAAGATCTTTAGGAATCGATTTAACTGGTTTTGTCTCCTTTGACTGAGTTGGCCTCAGAAAAATCTTTAGGAATTGATTTAACTGGTTTTGTCTCCTTTGACGGGTTGGTCTCAGAACAATCTTTAGGAATCGATTTAACTGGTTTTTCCTCCTTTGACGGGTTGTCTCTTTTGACGGGTTGTCTCCTTTGACGGAGGAAAACATCAAGATCTAGGAACTGACTAGTATTCAACGTAGTATACCGTTGAGATTATAGCACTCGTCCACACATTGACGTAGGGAAACATCTTCATCAAGATCTAGGAACTGTCTGGTCTTCAACGTAGTATACCGTTGAGATCGTAGAACTCGTCCACACTTTGACGGAGGAAAACATCAAGATCTAGGGACTTACTAGTATTCAACGTAGTATACCATTAAGATTATAACACTCGTCCACACTATGACATATGGAAACATCTTCATCAAGATCTAGGAACTGTCTGGTCTTCAACGTAGTATACCGTTGAGATCGTAGAACTCGTCCACACTTTGAAGGAGGAAAACATCAAGATCTAGGGACTGACTAGTATTCAACGTAGTATACCGTTGAGATTATAACACTCGTCCACACTATGACATAGGGAAACATCTTCATCAAGATCTAGGAACTGTCTGGTCTTCAACGTAGTATACCATTGAGATCATAGAACTCGTCCACACTTTGACGGAGGAAAACATCAAGATCTAGGAACTGACTAGTATTCAACGTAGTATACCATTGAGATTATAGCACCCGTCCACACTATGACGTAAGGAAACATCTCCATCAAGATCTAGGAACTGTCTGGTCTTCAACGTAGTATACCGTTGAGATCGTAGAACTCGTCCACACTTTGACAGAGGAAAACATCAAGATCTAGGAACTGACTAGTATTCAACATAGTATTCCGTTGAGATTATAACACTCGTCTACACTATGACGTAGGGAAACATCATCAAGATCTAGGAACTGTCTGGTCTTCAACGTAGTATACCATTGAGATCGTAGAACTCGTCCACACTTTGACGGAGGAAAACATCAAGATCTAGGAACTGACTAGTATTCAACGTAGTATACTGTTGAGATTATAGCACTCGTCCACACTTGACGTAGGGAAATTGTCGAGATTGAGAACCTTGTCTGAAATTCAACCGAGGATAATTCAATTGAGATTTAATAACCGGTCAGGTCTTCGACGTAGCTGAGAACTTTAACTGTATCTTTCCTGAAAGGTAAAGGTCAGTCGTATGCGATGCATGATATATATCAAGCAATGACGTTCTCAAAATAAATGGGATTGTGTTGTATGATGTGTATATGCATGTATCATGATGTATGGAAATGTGATGTTTTAGCTGGGGAAAATAAATCCTGGAGCTGCCGGAGAGTAGAGTTGGATTCTTCGTTTCTGCTGGGGATGACGAACGAAGATGATAAACTTGCAGGAGAGGATAACTCTGTTGGGGAATAAACTGATGAGGCGATTACTCTGAGGGGAATTACTCTGTGGGGAAGAGATGTTCTACTGAAGATTTTAGCGATAAACTCCACTGAGGATTCCGCTGGGGATTTCAATGATAAACTCCGCTGGTGATGGATTACCGTTGCTGGTGATATTGAATCTACTGAGGATTAAATTCCTGCTTGTGAAAGGAAAGAACTCCGCTGAGGGTGATCTTTCAGTTGCAACTTGCTGGGGATAACCCTGTTAGACTTTTATGGGGACAAACCTCTGAGTTCTGCTGGGAATGATCCTTTGAATTCGGTTGGGGAGATTTATTTTTGTACTCCGCTGAGGGTAAATTTCCAGAGTCTACTGGGGATGATGCTTCAACTCTATTGGGGAAGCTTTTTCAGACCGTGCTGGGAAATATTGACTCCACTGGGGGTATCTTATATTCTTCTGGGGAACATTCTTATACTTCGCTGGGGAATATTAAGACTGTCGGGGATACTCTTATACTTGCTGGGGAATATTCTTACACTCCACTGGGGAATATTAAGACCTTCTGGGGATAACAAGCCTTTTTAGGGCTGATGGTAGATTAACTCTGCTTAGGGAGAGTATTGCTGATTCGTTCACGGTTGCAAGTCTCAGCTGGGGAAGAGCTATCATTACTGTCTTACTCTACGGGGAGTGAAGGTATCTTAGCCATATTCTTCAGCTGAATCTATCTTTGTACCCGGTGAACAAAGCAACCATACAGCTCGGACAATTCTTATTGCCCCTGTTTCTGCGGGAGAGGTACCTGCGGAGGCCCTGTGGATCGAGTATTATCCCCACCTATGAGGTACTTGGTATCTCGATCAAAATGACAAGTCTTCTTCTGGTAGGAAAGTGACGAGGTGATGGGACATAGTCATACGCTTTGATCCCTAATTTTTGCCTGGACTGTCTTTTTGGGTTTTCAGTCCACCGGGATACCCTTTTTTGCCCAAGCCGCCTTTTCAGGTTTTCAACTTGCCGGGTGTACAGATTTTTTCCATTTTCATCCCTTATTTTGGCCCGAACCCTTTTGGTTCGCCGGGAAGCCCTTATTTTTGCCTAGGCCAGTCAACCTAGCGGGTCTTTGTTTATGCGTAGTACTTTTGACTATGTCCACACTCTCAGAGTGTAGGGAGTTGTCACTGTCAGTAGTGTCGTGTCGCCATATTATCAGAAGATGTTTGATCATGCAAGATTCGTTGCTGGAATTCATATCCAATGCCCCACTTGATTTAGATGGAGATTTGCCCCTGGCTATTTGGCATTTTGAGAGATTCCTTGAATCTTGACTTGACTGCCCCAAATGATGGACAATGATCATGTCTGCCCCTTGGTTGGAAGTGTTTCTTCCACTTGAGGTGACCCTTTTTATTGAAAAGGTTTTTGTTCACTAGATATTCGTCGTGCGAATTTCTCTGCTGTTGAACAAATAGTCATATGCAAACAATGTTATTTTAAGAATGCAAAGCTTATGTCTGTTTTGAAGTTCTTTAAAAATGCAGTTTTCAATAAAACAAGCGATTTTTTTGTAAAATGTGATGTCAACTAAGGATTTACAACAAGCCCTATAGGAGTCAGGATACCTTTTGTAATAGTATGCTTTCGAACTAACCCATGCTTCGGCTAGGACTTTTTAAGGGTTATAATGTAGCCTGGTTCACGATTTAAGAAACAAAGGATAAAGGCTCAAATTTTATTTGTACCCACCCGTTCTTCGTGATGTTCTTCGATCCTAAACTCAGCTAATCGTGCATTAGATCTTGTTTGAGTCTTTGCTCTGATATACCAGTGATGGTTCGGATACTGACAGTTTATTTTGAACAGGCAATCATTTTTGTTGAGAGTTTGTAGGATCTCTTTCTTTTTTATTTTATGATCCCTGTCTTTTGCCTGAATTGTTCGTTTTTGTGGCTACAGCCAGCGGGATGCCCCAGTTTTTTCTTGAGTCTCCTTCATAGGTTTTGACTTAATGGGCTTTTATTTCGAGAGATAATGACTGCCTGTCTTGACGATTATAGGGAACCATCACTGTCTTTTATTTTGAAAGGACGTCTTCAACGCCACTCATTGTGCATCCAAATTGACTGAGAAACTACACTGCCCCAGGTTGTGATTAAGGCTTTTAATTTGTGAAAAGAAAAACTCCAACTTCTTTGGCTCAAAGGGGTTGACTAGGGATTATATTCCTTATAACTCCGCTGTTTAGGATTTGAAACAATGCATGTACCTCGTCAGCGGGGTCTGTTCAAAAGCATACTGTAGAGATTTTGATATCATTTTCGTCATCCTCCCTCTAAAGGCTTAGAATTTTTTTTGAGAGTTGATCATCACCAAAAATGAATGCAATTTGAATATAGTGAACACGAATGGATTGATTCAAAACAGACATATGCAATGCATTGATAAAGTAATAAAGTCTGACATGAATAAATGTTCGAACAATCAAAAGAAAATTACAACTTGAAAATTCTAATGAACAAAAAGTCTTCTCGTCTCAGTATTTGTCACTTCAAATGGAGAACCTTGGAGGGACGGCAAAAGAATTCAATCTGACCGTCTTGTGTGAGTTCCAATGCTCCTTCATCAATCAGGTCTTGAATTTTGTTGCTCAACGTCCAACAGATGTTAGTATCATGCCCTGGGCTATTGGAGTGATATGCACACCTTGCATCAGGATTGTACCATGGGGAGGCTGTGTTGGGATTCTTAGGAGGGTCCCTTAACGTCACCAGATTCAATCTCAACAAGTGTTGTAAAGCTTGAGACATCGGCATGTTGAGCTTGGTAAATTGCCTCCTGGGCATGTTTGGCTTACTCTGATCAACCCGTTGTTCTCGGGGAGGTTGTTGTTGGACTCGTGAGGTAGTAGCAACTTGGAGAGGTCTATTCTTCATCAAACCGAACCTTTGACTTCTCGGACGTTGATTAATGACTTGGTCCCCGGCCTTGACTGTTTGCTTCATGTTATTGTATCTGTCTTGATGAAGCTGGTTGATAATGGTTCTCAACTCTTCTTGTTCCCGAGCTAAGCCTTGGATAAGAGCCATCTGCCCCAGCATCTGGGTTTTCATGGCACCTAACTCAGCTTGCAGTTGTTCCAGCCGTTCATCCTTATTGTCTTCAGGATTTTTCTTGACCAAGTTCCCCACGAGGAGTGTTTTCAACTCTTCCTGCCCCTTGGATAGGTTTAGGAATACGTCCCTGAACTGAGCTTCTCGAGTTTGAAGATCTTGTTTGTCTTGTTGGAAAGTCATTACTGAAATAAACAGCGAGAACATGAGAGACATGTACTGGGAGACCTGTTATGCAATGATATGTATGATATATGTATGCAATGTTTTCAAGGATCTCACGGGGTAAACAAGAAATTGTTAGAATTTGTTTGAAGAAACTTCATGTCGTTAAGAGTCCTTCTTCAAGAGTCGAGCTCACCATATCAAGTGGGTCATAGCCACCGACTCAAATTATCGTGTTTTGATCTCTAGATGACATTGGCTAGAGGAAAATAAATCCCCTTTGCCCCTTGCTAGACATTTGATTTACCATAACCTGCATCACAAACCCTTGAGATCCTTGAAATGGTTAAGGAAATGTTAAGGCATGATGTTATGATGTGTATGCTATGCTATGCGTTTAAGCAAAAGTGTGAAGTGATGTAAGTAAACCCTGCAATAAATCCAAATTATTGGATAAGGACTGTAAACAAAACCTGCAAGGAACTCATGTTGTCAGATAACAAGAATGTGCAAGTAGTTCAAGTTTGAAGGCACACAAGTCACACAAACAGCCTTAAGTTTAGGCTGGCATGGAGTTTAGGTACTACCCTCTTTCACTTCAGTTGGTTTAAACCTGTCCTAAAAATAGTAACCGGGTTCTAGAGGATCTCAATATCACTGACTACCCTCAATCGGTCATTATTCCAGTTTAGCAACCTTTTCTTGCAATCGGAATCATCGCGAGAGTTTATTCTCAATGAGTGTAGCATACTGCTACTGTTTTATGGCCAAGTTGGTCAATTTAAGGTTCTAAGGTCAGTTGGTGCTTAATGACCCCTTAGAAGACCCATATTCTCCTTGTTCCAACACAAGGGATATCGGTACAGACTAAAGTGCCACACCAACGTAGCTACTTCTTCAACCGTGCCGGTCTACGCCGGACAGTTCCCTCACAGTTTATTGCTACTTACCTAAAGGGTATCCCCAGATCCGGGTTAGGATCTATAGAACTCCGATACAAGCCCACAAAGATAAATCATACAAAGCATACAATTGAAAACACAATGATCTATTCCTAAGGTACACCCCACTTATTAAGATCATCCCCAACAGAGTCGCCAGTTCTGTGATACGGTGGGAAGAACTGACTGTTTTTTAGAATGCTGGTTCGCATTTTGCGTTTGTTTTTGCAAAATGTCGCGGTAAGCAAGAGTCGCCATCGTCTTTTATTTTATCCAACAAGGAAAGGAAAAAAGAATAGAAAAATTCCTTTTTCGAGATGTTTCTCGGGTCCGGGGGGTAGATTATAGAAAGGGAAGGTGTTATCACCCTTTCTATCCGTGGTTATCCACGGGCTCTTAGGTACTTGCTCAAAGTGTTTTCAAAATTTACTTTTCTTTGTGTTTGTGGGTTTGAAAGAAGTTTTTTGTTTGAAAGGAGTGTAAGTGCGAAAAGTTTTATTTTGTTTTAAAAGGAGCAAGTACTTAAGAACCATCTACCTACTCGAAAAAGGAATTAATCTATACAAATGTCCTTTAGACAATGTTATCCCACTATTGATGAGTAGGTAGCACCGTCGTTGGAGTTTTCTGGTCAATTCGATTAAGGGACGTGTGGTCACTAAAGAAATGTTAGGACGCCTTAGCGGTAACCCTAATGTCTTAGATCATTTTTTCCGAGGCAACTTATGATATTTGGACAAGAGGGTGACCTCTAAAACTTCCTACACTCAATGACCACGTTCAAAGGCAGCCAAGTGAGGTGTACCCTAAGAGTGGCATGTGCAAGTGTGTTATTTCAGTTAATTTTATCTTTGTACATGTCATGGGTGAGCTATGTTGATTTAAGTTCATACATTTGATCTTGTCATGCATTCCCTATTATCAAACATCTAACATTGTATAGTTGCGAAATTTAAATTGCGGAAATTAAATCTAAACTATTACAAGGCGTCAGGTATTTACATCGCCAAAAACAACCCTTTAATTTAAATTGCGGAAAATAAAATAAAGAGATAAAATAAAGTCATAATTAAAAACTATTACATACCGGGAAACAATTACAAAATTGGAATCAAATGAATCGCGTGCAAGAAATTAAATCGGCGCATTTTTTAGGGTTTTGACCCTTTTTTGAAAGAAAGCATGTTTTTGTTATTTTTTGAATTAGAAAGAAATTGAATTAGGTCAAAATTAATTAATTAAATAAAGATATTTTTGTTTTTTTTTGAATATTTAAGGAAATAAAATAAAATAATTAAAAGTTAGTAAAAACCTAATTTCTACATTAATGTTTAATTATTGCAAAATTGTTAATGTTATTTCCTAATTAAAACTAAATCAATTAAATTAATTTATTTACAAAAATAATATGATGAATTTAATAAAAATAATATTTTTTGTGTTTTCTGATTTTATTAAGAAAAAAAATTTAATTGGTTAAGGATTAATTAAGAATATTAAAATAAATAAAGAAAGTAAAATAAAAAGAAAAAGAAATACTCATGGGGGTGTTGGGCCCAGATTGTGGTGAGAATAGCATTTTTGAGGCCCATTACAAGCAAGCCTGCTTTGACTTTCACCATTCCACGCATATGCATTGACTGGGGAGTATGGTGAACGCTCAGCCTTGACCTTTGGATGCGCCTGATTGAATGATGGTATATGGTGGACCATAGTTGATGAAATGCGCCTGAATACCTGAAATAAAATAATAACAAGCATTTTGGGGGACCTGGGATTCGAACCCAGGTCCCATGAGTCACTGAACAAGCGCACTAACCACCACGCCACTTTGTTTCTTTTGTTATTATATTACACAACAATTATTATATATTAAAACAAGCAATATGCCTGGGAAAAAAAGCGCGCTGATTTAAAACAACCAATCAGGAGAAGACACATAGTCGTCTTCTTCAACGAAAAGCATGGTTATTTACCTGCGGATTTCACCCGCAGCTAAATCCATGGCTCGTTCCTAAAATCAACTGTAGGACATATAAATGTAAATGGAGACCATCACCATGCTCGTCTCTCCTCCCTGAACACAACCATGTTCATGATTTTCCCTAATTTTACCTGTAGCAAAAACGCCTAAAAACAAGAAAACGAAAACCCTAGGTTCGGGTGTTACATTACAGGCCATAAAAACGAAATTAAATATTGCAGAATGCTTAGAAATTGAATGATAAGCATGATTGTACAAAAAAATTGCTCAAAGGATGTAGGAATATGGAGTCACGATCTAATATACAGGGTCGTGTTTCAAGCGACTTACAATGCGTTTTAGGTGACGAGAGGGCTTGGTTTTGATGCCTATCGCTTCAGTGGATGGCAAACAAGAACACCACATTGAGTTTTGGCCTTGAATTTGCCTCTAGTATGGATTTCAGTTTTCAACTTTTTTCAAGCTTTTTCAAGTTTTGGTTTTGTGAATTATGCAGCCTTCAGGTCGTATTCTTTGTGCCTCTGCTTTGTGTGAGTATAATAGAAGCAATTAGGTTTAATTTTGGGCCTTGAGTCCATGTGAATTGATGATTGAAGATTTGATTTTATTCTCCATTAACAAAGCTTCCAAAAGTGTCAAAAACCAATATTTTGTTCACAACATGGCATGGTACGAATTTGATTATGTCCATCATAGTAATTGAAATCTGTATCAATCAAAAAGATCTCCTTCCATCAATATTTGGATTTTATTTGGATTAATATTGATTTAAAATGAATTAATTCAATAAAAATAAAATAAAATAAAATAGAAAAATTAATGAATGGACATGAAACTGAAGATAGGACACGTGTGTAGTGTGACAAGATCAAATCAAGTGGAAAAAAGTGGACCCATTTGTCAAAATTTGAAGTTTTGGGGATAGTTGACTTTTGGCAATTTTGGAAAAATGCCCAACTTCAATAATGCATAACTTATTCAATTTTGAACTTTTTGAGGGGTTCTTGGACTTTTTAGAAACCTTGAGATGTCCTATAATCAACCCTTTTGGTCTCATATCATTTTGATATTCCATGCTCAAGTTATAAGCTTTTGCAAAAAGGGTGCTTTTGTTGACTTTCAAAAATGACTATAATGTCCAAATTTATAACTTCTTGTAAGTGCATTTCTTGATCTTGGGGTGTGAATATGGATTGTAGGAAATTTCATTCTATTAAAAATGAGCTTTGGATTGGTCATTTCTCATAAATTATGAGAAAGTTATGCTTGGTCAAAGTTGAGTTGACTTTTCCTACAAAACCCTAATTTAGCAACTTTTGAGTCTTGATGAATTTTGAGCAATCCTTGACGAATCATGATCAAACCTTGATAAAATGATGAATTATCCTTCAAAATGAGAATGTTGACAAAAAATCTTGAGGTTTGACTGTTCATAGGTCACAGTTGACTTTTGTCCTAGCATAGTCGATTTTTTGAACTCTTGATCAATTGATTGACCAAACTTCCTCTGCAAGGCTTGAAATTTGACATGGATGAACTTGAGAACATATTAGGACATTGGGGAGCACTTGGGGTCAATTGGATTTAAGGACCTTGATGAAACACAAAACCCTAATTTGAGATTGACTGCCTTAAGAGATGATTTGACTATCCAACTCTTGAGCCATCTTGGGCCACTTGGAGATTCTTTTTGCAATGTCTTGAGGAATATGGGGGGGCAAATTTTGGGGTACAACATATGCGTTAAACAAAAATGTAAGGTGGCGTAAGCAAGTAACTCCTGCAAGAAATCCAGGTTATTGGATAATGGATATAAACAAAATCGGCAAGGAGTACCAACAAAGCCCTGCAATGAGTTCAAGTTTGTTAGATAATGAAAGCAAGCAAGTCACACAAATATCCTTAGGTTCGGGCTTGCATGAGTTCCATAGGTAAGTACCCTCTTGAAGTTTAGTATGCTTAACCTGTCCTATCAATAGTAACTGGGTTCTAGGGAATCTCAATATCACTGATTTTTCCCACAAGTTTCGTTTTGATCGACAACTGAGGTTCCACCAAAAAAACTCGGGAGTCAAATCTCAATAAGTGTAGTATCGAGTATCAACGACTTAGGACTACACCAAAGACGGCTATCTCACTACTTCCTAATGGCCAAGTTGTTTAATTAAAGGTTCTAAGGTCAGTTGATGCTTCATGACACCACACAGCGGCCCCGTATTCTCTTTAACTACTCAAGGGCAACCGGTACCAACCAAAGTGTCACATCAACATAGCTATCGCTTCAACCGTATCGATATACCCCGCACAACCCCCAAGATCTATTTCTACTTACCTAAAAGGTGCCCCTGATCCAGGTGTAGGATCTATAGTAACAACCCAAACAAATCCTCAAGGGATAGAGCATACAAAGCAAGCAATTTAAACAGTTTTAAAATGAACTAACTCCAAGGTAACCCCACTTTTTATAATTTCCCCAACAGAGTCGCCAATTATGGGATACGGTGGTAGAACCGACTGTTGTACTGGTTTTACGTTTGTGTTTGTAAATGTTGCGGTAAGCAAGAGTCGCCACCGACTTTTCTTTTATCCAAATTAAGGAAAGGGTGAAAAGAACAGAAAAAGACCTTTTCGAGAGTTTTCTGAGTAAGGGGGGTAGATTATGGAAAGGGAAGGTGTTAGCACCCTTTCCATTTGTAGTTATCTACGGGCTCTTAGATGCTTAGCTCATTTTAAAAGTACCTTGTGCTTTGTGTGTTTGGAAAAGTATTTTGAAAAATGCCTTAGTTCGATGATTCGCTTTATGATAACTCTTGTATTAGTCCTTAAGAGTGTTGACAAAGCAAATGTTTTTTTTAAAAAATTGTTTTTGAAATGTGTAAGTGTAAAAGTTTGTTTTATTTGAGCAAGCATCCAACAGCTATCTACTTGTACTCGAAAGGTTTGTTCTTTTCCTCCTATTCTTTAGACGGTGATATCCTACTATTAGTGAGTAGGTAGCCCTATCGTTGGATGTATGAGGGACATTCGAAGGGACGTACAGTCATAAAGGCAACATGTGGATACACTTTAGCAATTTTATTTAGGGACTAGATCATTTACCGAGAGACAACTGTAGGGTCATCGAGGGACTATGATCTTTTTGATTTATGGATCTTTGCTAAAGCGTCCCCGTTTCGAGGGACATGACTATTTTCCTGAAGGCAACCAAAGTCGGGTACCTTAGAGGTGTATATGTGCAAATATGTTGTATTCAGTTATTTTTGTCTTTTTTGTTAGGTTTGCTAACTGTTGTACCCCAAAATTTCCCCCCTTTTTTTTCTCAAGACATTTTATCACAAGGATTTTCAAAAGCTCAAAATTTGCACAAGTATAAAGCAGAAAAATTGATTTCTTTGACAAAATTGAAGAAAAGCAAGCTTGCTTCGATTCATACTAGTTCCGATTGGGAATCTAGCCTTCCTTTGAGCAAGTTTGATTCATCCTTCGATTGGGCATTTGGGCCTACTTAGATGCAAGCTTTGATTTACATCCTTCGATTGAGAATCTGGCTTCTTTGATCAAGCTTTGGTCCATAGGTTTCATTTGGGCATTTGAACTCATGCAGGTTTTCTTTGATTCACTAAAATAGCCCCTGCATGCAAGCTTCATTTGGACAATGGCTCCTGCCTACAAGCTTCAATTGCACCATTGGCCCCTCACCTGTTTGCCTTGGATTCACAAGTTTTCAATTGTATGAACGGCTACCTTCCTGTGAATTTCAATTTCATCTTCATGTTTGCTTCGAATGCGCCTTCATATCACCTTTGAATCCATCTGCAAACCCTTCAATACGCCATAGTGCTGCATTATGACACACAACTTGGTGGCCCATTCGAAGGACTTGCCACGGTTGGGGAATAATTGGTTTTGCTTACTTTAGAGTATGGTCGAAGGTTTGGGCCTAAGTGATTAAAAGCAAGAGGACTCAAAATGGAATATTCAGCTGAAGAGAGACATTCGAAGAAAACACAGTTGGTCCATTCGAAGGAAACACAACTGGTGGAAGCGAATGCTGCTTTGTTGAGTCTGGTCGAAGGTTATGGAAAGATGAATGATTCGATTCAAAGGGTCAAGTTGTTCATAGGTCAGGCTACATAGGCCTCCAACTTGTACCTCACTCCATATTAAATTTCTCTTCAAGCCAACTTGCTCTTGATGACATCAGTACCTTTTTAGAAAGTGTTTGAGCCTTGCGCCTGTCCCTTCTGCATATTTTCCCCTATAAACTAGGAGCCACCCATCTAAACCATTGATTTAGTACTTTTATCTCGGGATTATAAAAAGTTGACACAAGTGGATTTTGGCCTTTTAAAGAAACTATATTTTATTCTTTCACAAAGCTGCTCATTCCAAAAAATTTCTCTATAAATAGAGAGTTCATTTGCACATCAAAAGGAGGCTGGGAGGCAATAAGAGAAAATGCTGGCAGATTTTGGCTGTGTGGGAAGAACCTTCAAAAAACTCTCAAACTCTCACGATTCCCAAACACTAAATACACTCTCAGACCCATAATCTAAAGAAACACAACACCTATTTCTTTCTTCCTTCGAATCCAGTCAAAGAAACACCACACTTGTTTCTATCCTTCAAATCCAGGAGCATCCCAGGCTGTAACTTAGGTCCAACACACATATCCCATCTTCAAGCAAGGTAAGTCATTCTGAACTTAACCCTTTCGTTTTAAGCATGTAAATAACATTTGTTCCCTCTTTGTTTCTATACTTTCGTTTGTATGCTTTTCTTGTCCAAGTACACGTTGAAACTAGCCTGTACAGACTTCAAACAAAAGAAAAAGTTATGTGTGAAATGAAGCCTTAAGCTTCGCCCCCATACTACTTCACAGTCCAAACGAAGGGGAAAGAAGGGAGAAACGAAGGGCGCACACTCACGTTAATTCCCAGACCTAATCAAAAGAAGCAACAAGAAGGGTGAATCGAAGCCTACTTGCTCACACTAACCTCCAGGTCAAACGAAAGAGACAGCCATAAGGCACACCATGCTGACTTCCAGGCCTAGACGAAAGACACGCCTACAATGACTCCAGGCCCATCCGAAAGGCTCAACATGCTGGCCTCCAGGCCCCAATCGAAATTCATGCCTTCACCCTTTTCAGGCTAAATCGAAGAGAGCCAAAAAGTGCAGAATCGAAGGGTTTTCTGCCTAAATCGAAAAGACCCTTTTTCTTGCTTTTATTTTATCTTTTCTTTTATATTTTCATGCAATTCAATATGATTGTAATAGTGTAGGATTTTATCTTTCTGCATTTTCTTTTACTTTATACAAAATGCTAGTAATCAGGGTGTATGGCAAGATAAAATCAACAAGTAGACCACCCTGATCAAAAGACAAAAATGCATGCAATCAAACACACTTTGCACACGTGCACCTCTAGGGTTAAATCCACTTGTTTCCTTGAGAAAGTAGTCATAATATGCATTTAAGACATCTTAGTAAAAATAATCAAAATATCATAGTCCCTCGACGATGCTTCGAATGTTATCTTACAATGATCTTAGTCCCTCAAGAGAAATGCTAAAATGTCTCACAACATTTCTATTCATGACTATGCGATGACCCACGCCCATCCCTTTTACATTCAAAGATAAGGCTTCTTACCAATCAATGATAAGATAGCAATATCAAATGAAAGAAGGAAAATAACAAAGATTTTTGAGTAGGTAGAAACGTTCTTAGTTGCTTGCTCATCTTCAAACACAAACACCTTTCTAAACGCACCAACACTTTCCATGAAATATTTTCAAAAGTCCAACACTTTGTATACATTCTTATAGAGACGAGAATCATTACAAAGTTAGCCTAAACGAAGGCTGTTGCACCCCAAAATTTGCCCTCCCATATTCTTCAAGAAATTGCCAAGCCAAGTCACAAAATTCCCCCAAGGGTTGTGCAGTGCAACTGTCTCTCATACAGTCAAAACTAGGGTTTGTGTTCTGATCAAAGAAAGGAAGTTCTCAAAGGCCCAATCAAGTCTCATGTGCCCACAAATATGGTCAAGCATCCTCATATCAAGTTTCAAGGCATTCAGCTCAAAATTGCACAGTCAAAAACCCTAATTGCACTACAGTCAACTATAGGGGCAAAATGGTCATTTGACAGTCAAAAGTTCAAATTTTTGGTCAACATATCATTTTGAAGCCACAAAAATCATTTGATCAATGCTTGATCATGATTCTCAAAATTTGGCTCAGAAATCATCAAAGATGCAAAAGTTACTATATTTGGACAGCTGAAAAAGTCAACTGAAATTGACCAGGGCATAACTTTCACATGGATTATCATAGAAATTCCATCCAAAGCTCATTTTGAAGAGAAAGACATTTCCTACAACTCATCTTCATACTTCAAGTCCAAGAAATGCTCTCACAAAAAGTTATCAATTTCAACATTATAGGTCATTTTCAAAAGGCAACAAAAAGGGACTTTAAGTCAAAGACCATAACTTGAGATTGGTAAATCAAAATGACATGGGACCAAAGACATTGGTTAGAGGACCCAAAGACCTTTCCAAAATGTCCAAGAACATGTGAAAAGCTTAAAAATTGAGCAAGTTATGCCTTGTGGAAGTTGGGAAATTTTTGGATATTTTGAAAAGTCAACAATGGTTCAAATGACCTAAAATTGCTAATGGGCCCATTTTTCTTCCAAGATTCATCATTCCAAGCATGTGCACGACCACTTGGCCCAAAGGGAAGTATTTTCTCATTTTTTATTTATTTATTTGAATTTTTATTCATATTAATTCAATTAAATCAATTAAATATGTGAAAAATATCTACTTTGACCTAAAAAATCTTTTTATGCATGTTTTGCTTTCAAAATCTCGTGCACATCCCAAACATGGAAAGAATTGGACTAATTGATCATAATTTGCACAAAAACCATGTGAAAAAGATATGTAAAGATCTTAGGAAAATCAAATATGCAAATTATTGAATGCCATGGATTTTATTCAATTTTGTTGACCTAAAAGCTTTACTACATATTCAGAATGATAACCCTAATGCTAGGACACTCCAAGCTGCGCCCAAAGACCCTTGCCAAACTTGAAAATTTCACTTAAGAACTCAATTCTGAAAACGTAGTTAGAGGTGGATTCAAACCCTAATACTCATTCCAAAAGCTTCCTTGTGGGTTCCTGATCATATTCCAACTCCAAACATCCATCAATACGCGAAGAATTGGTAATAAGGACCTCTCCTGTACAGAAAAAAAGTCACCATCGTGTTTTCAATTCTAAGCATCCTCATTGCATTTCAATTATATATTCTTGTTCCCTGTGATGTTTCAAAGCTAACCATTATATTCAATTTGATTTTTGTATCGTATATGGGATTTCACCATGATCAAAATTTAGGGTTTTCAGGTTGTAATTTTAGGGCTTTTGCAATGAGGAAAAATCAAAGCTCCAGACTATGACCATTGGGTTCAGCACAGTGAGACGAACATGGACCAAGCCTCGCGATTAATTTATGAACCACATAGCGCTAATCGCTATTTTCTGGAAACACCCCTAAAACCACGCGTTAAAACCGTTGCTATATGCTTGTGTTTCAGAAAAAAAATAATAACACGAAGAAGACGATGTGTTGTCCATCAGCGATAGGCTGGTTTTAAATTTCGCGCGTTGCCCACTAACATTTTGTTTTCTTTTTATAATGTTTGTTAATTATTATATAATAAAAGTAATGCAAGCGCTTCAGTGGCAGGTACCTCTCTTGGCAATATCCAAGACCTGGGTTCGAACCCCAGGTCTGTGTAACTTTCAATATTGTTTTTCAATATAAATTCCTATGCAGGTACACCTTTGTGGATCACCATACGCTCACCATCTCAAGCCATACACGCGTCTAGCTCCATCAATCTAAAGGCCATGGATTAGAGATCATGATGAACAAGAGTCAACGTACCAACATGTTGCACAAAAAGTCAAAAGGACCTGAAGCTTAATGGGCCTGGATTCTTGGACCAACACCTCACTTTGGGGCCTGAACCCCCCTGGTTTGCTTTTCTTTTCATATTTTATTTTTTTTAATTATTATGTTATTTATTTTTATTGTTTTAATACAAAATATAAAAACATCAAAGAAATCAGAAAAGACCAAAAAATAATAAATATTTTTATTATAATTATTTTCTTGTAAATAAATTAACATATAATGAATTTAGTTTTAATTAGGATTTTTGCAATTTTAATTCTTTTCATATTAAATATAAAAAAGATAGAATTAGGTTAATTGACAATTTTCATTCCTTTTAATTTTTCCTTTTGATCATAATATTATTATTTATTGATTTTCATAATTAATTGTATATAACAAACTTAGGTTTAATTTAGGTTAAATTTTAATATTTTCTTAATAACTTAAAAAATAATTAGAACTAGGTTTAATCTTTTATTTTAATTAATTCTTTTTCTGTTAAATCTAAAAACATAAAATACCAAAAAACATCTAATTTTAATTTTAAATTCCTTATTAATTTTAATTTTGCAAAAGGGTCCAACGCCCATATTTTTTTTAATTGTCTAATTTGCGCATTTATTTTATGTCGTTTATTATAATTATGTAATTCTCCCAAAGCCTTGTAACATTTAACGTTTCGCACTTTTATTTTATTGCTTTATTTATTTTCCGTCAAATCGGGTCCGGTTTAATTTTGGCGATGTGGACCCGCGCCATTTGTAATAGTTGTAGATTTATTTTCCCGCAACTTTTAACTGTTAAATAAGCATGCAAGAATGAATGGCCCTAATTAAAATCAAGCGTAGATCACAATGACATGACAAAAGACAAATATCAATGAAAACGACACACGAATCGCACACACCACCCCTAGGGTACGCCTCACTGTTGCCTTTCGAAAGGTGATCGTCGAGTAGAGGACGTCTTAGTAAGTCCTCATGATCCGGGAACCTGGCATGAGGGTAGCTTCTAAGGTGTCTTCCCATTGCTCTGGTGATCACCATGTCCCTAACCTCGAATTGACCCGAACACCTCCAACGGTGGTGCTACCTACCTCTCAATGGTGGGATGGCACTACTTTAAAGGACATTTACACAGACGAATTCCTTAGGGTAGGTAGGTTCTCAAGGATACTTGCTCTAATTTCAAACAAATCAAATACTTTTCACACCGACACTTTTCAAAAGCTTTCAAAACAAATTTTTCAAACACTCTGACGTACGAGTCGAACTGAAATTTTTCAAAGAAACTTTTTAAACCCACATTGAAAAGCAAGCAAAACATTTTGAAAACACATTGAGCAAGTATCTAAGAGCCCATGGATAACCATGGATAGAAAGGGTGCTAACACCTTCCCTTTCTATAACCTACCTCCCGAACCGAGAGCAATCTCTTTAAGGAATTTTTCTGTGCTTTTGTCCTTTCCATTTGGGGAAAATAAAAGACGGTGGCGACTCTTGCTTCCGCGACATTTCGCGAACCAGCATTAAACAGTCAGTTCCAGATCCACCGATCACAGAACTGGCGACTCTGCTGGGGACCCTTATAAAGTGAGGTGTACCTTAGGGCTAGGTCATAACTGTGTTTTCAATTGTTTTCCTTGTGTGCTTTAAATTGTGGGTTGCTTGGGAGTTTTATAGATCCTAAACCCGGATCTGGGGGATACCTTTCTTAGAAAGTAGCAACAAGGCTGTGAGGGAACTGTGCGGGGTATACCGACATGGTTGAAACAGTCTGCTACGTTGATGTGGCACTTTGGTGTGTACCGGTAACCCTTGAGTTCAGTCAAGGAGAGTACGGGGCCTCCGCGTGGTGTCGTGAAGCATCAACAAACCTTAGGAACCTTAATTGAACTATCTTGGCCTCTTTAGGGTAGTGAGATAACTGACTTTGGTGCAGTCCGAGGTTGGTTGATACTCGATACTACACTCAATTGAGGGTTGCTTTCCTGGAATATTTCGGTCGCCAGTTCAGTGGCTAAATCGAAACAATGAACAATGAAAGCAACCCCATGATATTGGGAACCTTAGAACCCGGTTACTTTGATTAGGACAGGTTGAGCCCACCAACTTCAAGAGGGTAATACCCAGACCCCATGCTGGCCTAAACTCTAAGGGCTTCTCTTGTGTGACTTGCGTGCCTTCGTACTTGACTACTTGCATGCTTGTTATCTGACCCTTGATGTCTTGCAGGTTTTGTTCATAGTCCTTAATTGGGACTTATAACAGGGTGTACTAACCACTTGCAGGTTCTGTTTATAGTCCTTAATTGGGACCCATGACAGGTTTTACTTAGGTTTCTTGCAGGTTTTGTTCATAGTCCTTAATTGGGACTTATAACAGGGTGTACTAACTATTTGCAGGTCCTGTTTATAGTCTTTAATCAGGACTCATAACAAGTTTATCAAGTTTCTTGCAGGTTTCGGTTTATAGTCCTTAATTGGGACTCATAACAGGGTTACTCACATTACCCCATGCATAGCATAACATCATACCATTGCATGCATCCTGCATACATCCTAACCCATTTCAAGGATCTCAAGGGCTTGTGATGCAGGTCATGATGAATCAAACATCTAGCAAGGGGCAAAGAGGATTTATTTTCCTCTAGCCAAAGTTGTCAGGGGCTATGACCCACTGGATATGGTGAGCCTTTGACCCTTGAAGAAGGGCTCTCTACAACAGGAAGTTCCTTCAATCAAGTTGCCAGTTTCCAACTCTAACAAGTTTCTCTGTTTACCCTGCGAGATCCTTGAAAACATTGCATGCATATCATACATATCATTGCATTACAGATACCCGTTCTTTGCAGGTCACTCACCCTTCTCGCTGTTTATTTCAGCAATGGCTTGCCCACAAGACGACCAGGACTTTCTTACTCAAGAGACTCGGTTCGGGGAAATCCTCCTGAATCTATCCAAGGGGCAAGAGGATCTAAGGATACTTCTCACGGAGACCTTCGTCAGGGGCAATGCTGAGGATGAAAAGTTGGAACACCTACAAGCTGAGATGGATGCTATGAAAGCCCAGATGCTGGGACAGAGGAATGTCATTCAAGGCCTAGTTCAAAGACAAGAGGAGCTCTGGTTTCTCGTCAACCAACTGCTTCAGGGTAACCAACTGGGGCAAACATCTAAGGGTAAAAAGCCATTCATCATCCAATCATCCTCGAGACAAGAGGATAAGGGGAAAGCTCCTCAAATGACTCCAGTGCCACAAATTCAGCACCAACCTCGCCAAGTTCAGCCAGACAAGCCCAGGAGGCAATTCACCCAGCTTAACATGTCGCTGTTTCAAGCTTTGCAACGCCTATTGAGGTTGAATCTGATCACATTAAGGGCTCATCCCCGGAACCCCAACACAGCATCTCCTGCCTATGATCCCAATAAGAGGTGTGCCTACCACTCTGCTAGCCCAGGACATGATACCAATGAATGTTGGGATCTGAGGAACAAAATCCAGGACCTGATCGATGAAGGGGCATTGGAGTTCACACAAGATGGACAGGCTGAATTTTTCTACCATTCCTCCAAGGCTCATCAGTTGAAGTGACAAGCTCCGAGACTAGGAAACTTTTGTTCATTTGAATGTTCAAGTTGTGTTTTTCTTTTGACCGTTTAAACATTTATTCATGTTAAAACATTATTGTTCCATTAATGCATCGCTTATGTCTATTTTGAATCAATATATTCGCATTTACTATATGCAAATTGTTTCATATTTTTTCTGATGTCAACTCTCGGTTAATAATTCTGAGCCTCTCGAGGGAGGATGACGAAAACGATACCGCGATCATTACAGTATGCTTTTGAACAGACCCCGTTGATGAGGTACAGGCATTGTTTCAACCCCTAAACACTGGAGTTATAAGGATGATAATCCCTCGTCAACCCATCAGAGCCAAAGAAGTAGGAGTTTTTATTTTCGAAAATCAAAACCCTTAATCATAACCTGGGGCAGGGTAGTTCTCTCAGTTGATCCAAGTGCATCTTTACAAAACGAACAAAGACAGTGATGGTTCAGAACAATCAAAAGGACAGGCAGTCATCATCAAAATTCATAAATGAAAAGCCCAAAAAGTCTAAACCTATGAAAAGAGACTTATGAAACTGGGGCATCCCGCTGACTGTAATTCCAAAAAGGAAACCGTTCAGGCAAAAATAGGGATAACGAAATCAAAAAAAGAGGTCTCACAAACCCTCAACAAAAACAAAGAAGGACTGCCTATTCAAAATAAGTTATCAACATCTGAACCATTACTGGAACATCAAAGCAAAGACTCAAGCAAGGTCTAACGCATGATCAACTGAGTTTAGGTTTGGAGAACATCACGAAGAGCGGGTGGGTACAAATAAAATTTGAGCCTTTATCCTTTGTTTCTTAAACCGTGAACCGGGCCACGTTATAACCCTCAAAAGTCCTAGCTGAAGCATGGGTTAGTTCGAAAGCATACTGTTACGAAGGTATCCTGACTCCTTAAGGCTACGGTAAATACAGAGTTGACATCATGTTTTACAAACATTCACATGTTTTATGAAAAAATGCATTTTCAAAATCTTCAAGACAGACATAAGCTTTGCATTTTTAACATAACATTGTTTGCATATGACTTTTTGTTTGAACATCAGGAAAATTCGCACGACGAATGTCTAATGAACAAGAGTACCTCCAATCAAGGGGCACGACATGATCATGGCCTACTATCTGGGACAGTTAAGTCAAGATCTAGAGAATCTCTCAAAAGGCCAAAAAGCCTGGGGCAAATCTCTGCCTGAGTCACTTGGGGCACTCCAGCAACGAATCTTGCACGATCAGACACCTTCTGGTAATATGGCAACACCAGCAGCCACGGGCACCTACCTGCATTCTGCAAGCGTGGACATAGTCGAAAAATACTACGCAAAATCAAAGACCCGCTAGGTTGACACACCTAGGCAAAAATAAGGGCTTCCCGGCGAACCAAAAGGGTTCGGGCAAAAATGAGGGACGAAATGAAAAAAATCTGTACACCCGGCAAGTCGAAAACCTGAAAAGACGGCTTGAGCAAAAATGGGTATCCCGGTGGACTGAAAACCCGAAAGGGCGGTCCAGGCAAAAGTTAGGGATTAAAGCGTACGACTATGTCCTGCCATCTGCCTACCAGAAGAAGGTTTGTCCATCAACAACCATCAGTACTCCACAAGTGCCTCCCCCATAGAAACAGGGGCAATAGAGAGCGATCTAAGCAATCTGATTGTTCTATCCTCCAAGGTATCAGGGTAGGTTCCGTGGAAGAACGTAACTAATACAGTTCAGAACCTCCCCAGAGAATCCAATCCAGTTCCCCAGGAAAGATGGAATTCATATCCCCAAGCAGTAAGCTTATCCCCCAGTAAAGTCAGGAAGCTTATCCCCTCGCAGAACACGAACGCGTCTCCCGGCTTTATTCAAAGAGTTATTTCCTTAACAGGATATAACTGGGTTATCCTCAGCCAAAAGCCACGGAAAGGGCGTCCTCGACGAAGTCTTCCTATCCCCAGCGAAGTCTATCAACACTTCCAGCACAACAAGGGTATCCTCAGCAAACTATCAACATTCAGCAAAGCATCTCTATCCCCCACAGAGTATTGCTTCCCAGCATGGTCGTTAGGGTATCTTTTCTCCCCGCAGAATCCTCCATTCGCCACGTCTATTCCCCAACGGAGTTATCTTCGCCTATTGGAATTCTTGCAACTATTCTTCAACATCAGCCCAGGATACGACTTCCCGGCACCCGTCAAGGATTTATTTTCTTAGACAAACATACATTCATAAAACGTCACATACATCATTATAGCATGCATATGCATCATATTACACGAATCTCATCGATTTTGAAGACATACAGTTCATGCATCATGATTTTGCGTACAATTATGTTCTACCTTTTCAGGAAAAAGATCAATACAAAAATGACTACTATCAAACTATCACAATTCCTTCTAGATATAGTTTCAGATATGATCCAGAGATGGTGACGTTCTGATGCTGCTTCCAGATTTCCTTCTAGATATAGTTTCAGATATGATCCAGAGATGGTGACGTTCTGATGCTGCTTCCAGATTTCCTTCTAGATATAGTTTCGGATATGATCCAGATATGGTGACGTTCTGATGCTGCTTCCAGATTTCCTTCTAGATATAGTTTCAGATATGATCCAGATATGGTGACGTTCTGATGCTGCTTCCAGATTTCTTTCTAGATATAGTTTCAGATATGATCCAGATATGGTGACGTTCTGATGCTGCTTCCAGATTTCTTTCTAGATATAGTTTCAGATATGATCCAGATATGGTGACGTTCTGATGCTGCTTCCAGATTTCTTTCTCGATATAGTTCCAGATATGACCCAGGCATGGTGACGTTCTGATGCTGCTTCCAGATTTCCTTTTCAGATGTTTCCCTCTCCGACGATGAGTGTGAGGTGATATTCTCTTATGGTCCCCTCTCCGACGGCGTGTGAGGTGGTAATTCCTTTTTAAGATGTTTCCCTCTCCGACGATGAGTGTGAGGTGATATTCTCTTATGGTCCCCTCTCCGACGGCGTGTGAGGTGGTAATTCCTTTTTCAAGAGGTTTCCCTCTCCGACGATGAGTGTGAGGTGATAGTCTCCTATGGTTCCCTCTCCGACGGTGAGTGAGGTGGTAATTCCTTCTTCAGATGTTTCCCTCTCCGACGATGAGTGTGAGGTGATAGTCTCTTATGGTCCCCTCTCCGGCAAGTGCGTGAGGTGGTAATTCCTTCTTCAGATGTTTCCCTCTCCGACGAAGAGTGTGAGGTGATAGTCTCTTATGGTCCCCTCTCCGGCAAGTGCGTGAGGTGGTAATTCCTTTTCAGATGTTTCCCTCTCCGACGATGAGTGTGAGGTGATAGTCTCTTATGGTTCCCTCTCCGACAGTGTGTGAGGTGACAATTCCTTTTCCTATGATTCCCCTCTCCGACGGCGAGTGAGGTGATTCCCTTTCAAATTATAAATTTTCTATGGTTCTCGTTCCGATATTGCAAAGATGGTAATTTCCACCAAGATTTTTCTCAACGAGCGTTGTTGAAGCTAAAATCACCCAAGGTTCTCTTATCATTCATGCTAAGGCAGTAACCATACCTGGTTCATTCATCATCTTTTGAAGCTCCAGACTCAGCTCCTGTAGCTAGTCAGGACATATCTATGCCAAGCATCTAAAATCAGCTCCTGCAACGTGACAGGTACTCATTTTTTTTTGCAGGTATGCAAGTTGTTGCACCCCAAAATTTGCCCTCCCATATTCTTCAAGAATTTGTCAAGCCAAGTCACAAAATTCCCCAAGGGTTATGCAGTTCAACTGTCTCCTATACAGTCAAAACTAGGGTTTGAGTCCTGATCAAGAAAATGAAGTTTTCAAAGGCCCAATCAAGTCTCACATGCCTACAAAGATGGTCAAGCATCCTCATGTCAAGTTTCAAGGCATTCAGCTCAAAATTGCACAGTCAAAACCCAAGATTGCACTACAGTCAACTGTAGGGGCAAAATGGTCATTTGACAGTCAAAAGTTCAAATTTTTGGTCAACATATCATTTTGAAGCCACAAACATCAGTTGATCAATGCTTGATCATGATTCTCAAAATTTGGCTCAGAAATCATCAAAGATGCAAAAATTGCTATATTTGGACAGCTGAAAAAGTCAACTGAAATTGACCAGGGCATAACTTTCACATGGATTATCAGAAAAATTCCATCCAAAGCTCATTTTGAAGATAAAGACATTTCCTACAATTCATCTTCATGTTCCAAGTCCAAGAAATGCTCTCACAAAAAGTTATCAATTTCTACATTATAGGTCATTTTCAAAAGTCAACAAAAAGGGACTTTAAGTCAAAGGCCATAACTTGAGATTGGTAAATAAAAATGACATGGGACCAAAGGCATTGGTTAAAGGACTCAAAGACCTTTCCAAAATGTCCAAGAACATGTGAAAAGCTTAAAAATTGAGCAAGTTATGCCTTGTGGAAGTTGGGAAATTTTTGGGAATTTTGAAAAGTCAACAATGATGCAAATGATCCAAAAATGCAAATGGGCCCATTTTTCTTCCAAGTTTCTTCATGCCAAGCCTATGCACGACCATTAGGCCCAAAGGGAAGTATTTTCTCATTTTTTAATCATTTATTTGAATTTATATTAATATTAATTCATTTAAATTAATTAAATACATGAAAAATATCAAACTTGACCTAAAAAAATCTTTTCATGCATGTTTATTCTCAATATCACGTGCATATCCCAATTAGGCAAGTTTTGATGAGATTTGAGCATGATTGAACCAAAAACCATGAAAAAAAGATATGAAAAAATCTTGAAAAATCAATTTGCAAAAACCATTGAATGAAGAAGATTTGATTGATATTTTTGACCTAAAAGCCTCTATACATACTCAGAATCATAACCCTAATGGCCAAACACTGCAAGCTGCGCCCCAAGAACCCTTTGCAAATTGAAATTTTTCCATAAAACACAAAAACTGAAAACTAGTTTTAAGGTCAATTCAAGCTTCAATTTTTGTTCTATCAGCATCCTCAAGCTTCATTGAACGTGTGTCAATCATAAACTTTCTCTCAAACGCCAAGAATTGGTATCAGGAACTCAAACTATGTCATAAAAATTTCCAAATCGCATATCATAATTTACGCATCCTTGTGCATTTTTATTCATGAATTCTTGTTCAATAGGAAGATTGCAAGCTAACCATAACTTTTAATTGAAGTTTCGTGCGTTTTTGGCCAAGATGCCATGTTCGTTCTTTAGGGTTTTCAGAAGGAAAAATTAGGGCTTTCACAATAAGGCAAAATTGGCCCTCAAGACCATGACGGTTACATTCAGCAAGCCTGGACGAATCAGAAGCATATCTCGCGATGAATTTATATATGCTATAGCGCTAGTCGCTATTTTTCCATAGCTTGCCTAACACCACGGTTGCAAAACCGTTGCCTTGTATGTTTTGTTACAGGGGACGTGAAGACGAAGGTATCGTGGCAAGGCGTGATTCGTCTATTTGAATTGCGCGCGTTTTTAATTACTATGCGTTGGTTTTGCTTTTTCATTATTTGTTTACCATAATATATTAATTAACGTTCAGTGGCTCAGTGGTAACACATTATGCATATGACATCAAAGACCTGGGTTCAAGTCCCAGGTCTGGCAAAAGTTCAATGTTATTTTTCAATGTAAAATCCTATGCTACGCTAACATCCAGGTACACCATATTCTCTCCTCATCAAGCCACACACGTGTCCCAGACGACCAAATCAAAGGCATGAATCCCAGGAGCGCCATAAACTCCAGTCAACGCGCCATACAGGATTCAAAAAGTCAATGGATTCAAGCTTAATGGGCCAGAAATTCCAGGCCTGAACCTCCTAAATTGGGGCTACACCCCACCCTGGTTTGCCTTCCTTTTTATTTTTCTCATATTTTATTTAAACTATTATTTTGTTTTCTTGATTGTGTAATTTAATTAATTTATTTTCACAAAAACATAAAAAACACTAAAATTCAGAAAAAGGATAAAAAAACAATAAAAATATTTATTTTATTTATTTTCTTGTAAATAATTAACATGTAAATAAATTTAGTAAAATAGGTTTTAACTTTAATTCTTTTCCTAAAAAAATATAAAAAAAATGTAGAATTTAGGTTTTAATTGTTAATTCTTTTTATTTCCTTTTTTATCATAATATTATTATTTTGTTTATTTTCATAAATTAAAGATTGTACATAAAAAATTAGGTTTAATTTAGATTTTGATTTAATTCTTTCATAATAAATAAAAACATTAGAATTAGGGTTTGGACATTTTACTTTAATTATAATTAATCCTTTTTCTTATTTAATTTAAAAAACATAAAATAAAAAAAACATTCCTTTTAAATCTTTAATTTTAATTCCTCCTTAATTAATTCATTAACTTTAAATATTTTTGTAAAAAGGGTCCAACGCCCATTGTTTTAATTTAATTGCGCATATTTACTTTATATTGCTTATTATAATTTTGTATCTCTCCCAAAGCCATGTAACTTTACTTTTCGCACTTTTATTTACTTCGCATTATTTACTTTTCCGTCAAATCGGGTTCTGGAAATTTAGGCGATGTGGACCCGCGCCATTTGTAATAGCCTTAGATTTATTTTTCGCAAACTTTATAACTGTTAAATATGCATGCAAGAATGAATGGCCCTAATTAAAATCAAGCGTAGATCACAAATAAACATGACAAGACAAATAACTGAAACATGACACACGATTCGCACACACCACCCCTAGGGTACGCCTCACTGTTGCCTTGCCTCTCGAAAGGTGATCGTCGAGTAGAGGATGTTTTAGTAAGTCCTCATGATCCGGGAACCTGGCATGAGGGTAGCTTCTAAGGTATCTTCCTATTGCTCTGGTGATCACCACGTCCCGAACATCGAATTGACCCGAACACCTCCAACGGTGGTGCTGCCTACCTCTCAATGGTGGGATGGCACTACTTTAAAGGACATTTACACAGACGAATTCCTTAGGGTAGGTAGACGACTCTTAATACTTGCTCTAATTTCAAAAACAAATCAAAAGATACTTTTCACACCGACACCTTTTCAAAAGCTTTCAAAGCAAATTTTTCAAACACTCTGACGTACGAGTCGAACTGAAATTTTTTAAAGAAACTTTTTTAAACCCACATTGAAAAGCAAACAAACCACTTTTGAAAACACAATGAGCAAGTATCTAAGAGCCCATGGATAACCATGGATAGAAAGGGTGCTAACACCTTCCCTTTCTATAACCTACCTCCCGAACCGAGAGCAGTCTCTTTAAGGAATTTTTCTGTGCTTTTGTCCTTTCCATTTGGAGAAAATAAAAGACGGTGGCGACTCTTGCTTCCGCGACATTTCGCGAACCAGCGTTAAACAGTCAGTTCCAGATCCACCGATCACAGAACTGGCGACTCTGCTGGGGATGAACTTAAAGTGGGGTGTACCTTAGGACTAAGATCACTGTGTTTTCAATTGTCTTCTTTGCTTGCTTTATTATTGTGGGACTGTCTTGGGAGTTCTATAGATCCTAACCCGGATCTGGGGGATACCTTTCTTAGAAAGTAGCAACAAGGCTGTGAGGGAACTGTGCGGGGTATACCGACATGGTTGAAACAGTCTGCTACGTTGATGTGGCACTTTGGTGTGTACCGGTAACCCTTGAGTTCAGTCAAGGAGAGTACGGGGCCTCCGCGTGGTGTCATGAAGCATCAACAGACCTTAGGAACCTTAATTGAACAATCTTGGCCTCTTTAGGGTAGTGAGATAACTGACTTTGGTGCAGTCCGAGGTTGGTTGATACTCGATACTACACTCAATTGAGGGTTGCTTTCCTGGAATATTTCGGTCGCCAGTTCAGTGGCTAAATCGAAACGATGAACAATGAAAGCAATCCCGTGATATTGGGAACCTTAGAACCCGGTTACTTTGATTAGGACAGGTTGAACCCACCAACTTCAAGAGGGTACTACCCAGACCCCATGCTGGCCTTAAACCTTAAGGGCTTGTCTTGTGTGCCTTGTGTTCCCTACATGTTTGTCTTTGTAAATATCTGTGGTGTGTTTAATCATAGCATCATGACATCATCCAGCATCATATGCATTGACTAACCATTTCAGGGGTTCGAATTTTCATCTTTGTTCTTGTTTTGTAGGACATGGAAACTGTTCGTAGAAAGACAATTCAGGTCAATCTTGTAAGGATCCCTCCTCAGCTTAAGGAGCTTATATCCAGGATTCCCGAGAACTCTTCATTCAGTGAAAGGCATGGAAGCCTCATCAGCTTGGTCAACACCAACATTGAGGAAGATATGATTAAGGTCTTGTTCCAGTTCTTTGACCCTCTGCATCACTGCTTTACCTTCTTGGACTATCAGTTGGTACCTACATTGGAGGAGTTCTCCCGGCTCCTGAAGATCCCTATCCTTGATCAGCTACCCTTCAACGGTACAGAAAAGGAACCGAAGCTGGAAGAGATTGCTAAAGCCTTGCACCTACAGTCATCTGACCTCAAGGGACATTGGGAAGTCAGAAGTGGTATCAAAGGGTTCTTAGCCAGGTTTCTATTTGAAAAAGCCCATGAATGTTGGAACTCCCTTGACTTGCAAGCTTTTGAAGAGGTTGTGGCCCTCCTTGTTTATGGTTTGGTGTTGTTTCCTAACCCAGATCAGCTTATTGATATCAGTGCTGTCCAGATCTTCATGTCCAGGAATCCCATACCTACATTGCTGGGGGACATCCTTCACTCATGTTACACTCGAACCATGAGAAAAAGAGGTGTCCTTATGTGTTGCACTCCTCTCCTGGGAAGGTGGTTTATTTCGCACCTTCCACAATCAGTCTTGAAGAATGAGCGGGGTCTGAGATGGTCACAACGGTTGATGACTCTTACACATGCTGATATACATTGGTGTCCTAGATCCAGAGGGGATGTCACTATCATTGATCGTTGTGGAGAGTACCCTAATGTTCCTTTACTTGGAATCAGAGGAGGTATTACTTATAGCCCATGCCTGGCTTGGAGACAGTTTGGTTATGCTCGGAGGGATGACCCTCATGACATGTTAATTCCCGACATAGTTTTTGACTTCGACAATGATACTCAAGGACTTCGTCAGAGATTTATCAGAGCGTGGAGGATGCCCAGTAGGACAGACAGCAAGACACTGGGGCACAGGAACTCCATCCCTTTGGAGCCTTATCTCAAATGGGTACGCGCCCGCTCTCAGAAGTTAGTGATGCCTTATCCTCACATGCTTCCAGTAATCAAAGAGCCTGTCTTGGAAGGGGAAGTGTCTCACGTTATTCAGCACCCTGATATGCCCACGTCCTGGGAAGAGATGCAGAAGAGCTGGATCCAGCTTAAGGAGGAAAGGAATTCTCTTGAGACTAGTCTGCATGCCAGTGAAAAGAAAGTCCTGGAGCTCACTCGCCTGTTGCATGAGGAGAGGAATCTCAACACCTACATAGCTCCGAAGAGGATGCGCAGTGTATTTTGGGATTGACTTGATTTTTGTATTTTTTGCCCATGAGGCTTTGATGTATTAAACAATGATTTCTTTAATGATAACGTGTGTTCTTTTCTTGTCTACAACAAATTTGAACTTTCGAACCCTTGAATGCATTGCATACGCATTTCATACATCATGTGCATAGCAGGTTTTTCCCTTTTCAGGTTGCTTACAGTTCTTCGCTGTTTATTTCAGCATCATGAATCCCGGATCTGAATCAACAGAGACATCAACCAAGGCTCTCCAGGCGCAGAATGCGCAGTTTCAAGAACTAATCATGGGTCTAGCTAAAGGCCAGGAAGAACTGAAGACTATGCTCCTGAAAAAGGAGAAGAAGAAGAAGAGAAGAACTGTTCTATTCAACTCGGGCCGAAGGTTGGGTAATACTCTGCAGCATGAAGAGGCTGGTTCTTCTGTTGGCAGGAGTCCTTCTCAGGCAGAAGTAAAGGTTCCTACTCCAGTGGTCTCCGACAACGAGACAGATTTTGATGAAGAGCAGTACCCTCCTGCAGATGACAGGTACAAGCAACTGGAGGACAGGTTGAAGGCTATGGAGGTGCAACAGGCACCTGGGCTGGATTTTGGAGATCTGGGTTTGTCGACCGGTGTGATTATTCCACATAAATTCAAAGCACCCACCTTCTCCAAGTATGACGGGGCATCCTGTCCCAAGCTGCATTTGAGGTCCTATGTTCGGAAGATTCAGCCGTACTCTGCGGACAAGAATCTATGGATCCACTTCTTCCAGGAGAGTCTTTCAGGGACTCATCTCGAATGGTTCTATCAGCTGGATGGGACCAAAGTTCGTAACTGGGAGGAGCTGGCTACTGCTTTCTACAAGCAGTATCAGTATAATGCCAACCTTGCCCCCACACGTACCCAACTCCAGGGTATGGCGTTAGGCGCAAGCGAAGGTTTTAAGGAGTACGCTCAGAAGTGGAGAGACCTGGCTGGCAGGGTGCAGCCACCATTGACTGATCGGGAGTTGGTTGACATGTTCTTGGGGACCCTATCTGGGCCATTCTTCAACCATCTCATTGGGAATTCTTCTGCTGGTTTCACTGATTTAATCTTGACTGGAGAGAGAATTGAAGCTGGGCTGAAGTCTGGGAAGATTGCAAAGGCTGCATCATCTAGTTCGGACAAGAAACCCTTCAAGAAGGAGTCTAGTGCCGTGTATGGTTCCAGGAGATCAGAAAGACATGAGCACCGCCAATCTGTCAGTGCGGTCATGATAGCTAAGCCTGCTGCCGCTCCCCGGCCAAACAATTCTCAAAAAGCTGAAAGACCCCGGAGGGAGTTTACCCGGTTAAATATGACCTTGTCGCAGATCCTGCCACAGTTGCTCGCAACTAATTTAGTGACTGTCAGGGAGGCTCCGAAGTTCCCCAATACTGCATCCCCCAAGTACAACCCGAATGCTCGTTGTGCTTACCATTCAGAAAGCCCAGGGCACTCTACCGACGACTGCTGGGCACTAAAGAACAAGCTGCAGGACCTCATTGACGCTAAAGAGGTACAGTTTGAGGCGTCTGACAAGCCTAACGTGGTGACAGCTCCCCTGCCTGCTCATGGGATTAATGCTATTGGGGATGAAGAGGAAGTTGATGAAGCTGAGTTTGATAGCTGGATCTACCCGGCTGCTGATGGTGGACTTAACAATTGGAGCGCAAAGGACAATCTCCCTGTTTCTTTTGTTACTAAGTAATAAATTTCTTTGTTTCGTTATATTTTGTAATAGACAATGATAAACTCTATGGCCCGGTGTCTTACCCGAGGCACCGTGGTTCTGTTTGTGAGGGCATACAAACTGTCATTTTATACATCATGAATGCAAATCTTGGACGTTTTTCGCATTGCAAATATTGTGTTCCTTTTCCGTCTTTCTGTTCCTTTACATAATTTTCAAAAACAGCTGAATTTACACACACACTCACTCATACAGGTTCCAATCCACTCTGGATCTCGCTGATAACAGCTCTGCTAATGCCAATTATGACTTCGAAAATCCGATCAACTTAGCCGAAGACGAAGGTGAAGATGATTGCGAAGTGCCTGGCGAGCTTGCAAGACTGTTACTTCAGGAAGAGAGGGCAATTCAACCCCATGAAGAGCCAGTGGAAACCATAAACCTGGGTACTGAGGCAGACAGAAAAGAGGTAAAGATTGGTGCCAACCTAGAGCTCAGCGTGAAGCAACGGTTAACCAAGATGTTACATGACTATATGGAGATATTTGCCTGGTCCTACGAAGACATGCCCGGGTTGGACACCGATATTGTTGTCCATCATCTGCCGACTAGGGAAGACTGCCCCCCAGTTAAACAAAAGGTCCGTCGGATGCGCCCAGAGATGTCCGAGAAAATTAAGGCCGAAGTCATGAAACAGTTTGATGCCGGGTTCCTTGCCGTGACTTCTTATCCTCAATGGGTTGCTAACGTGGTGCCTGTACCTAAAAAGGACGGTAAGGTCAGAATGTGTGTCGATTACAGGGATATGAACAGGGCCAGCCCCAAGGATGACTTCCCCTTACCTCACATTGATGTCCTTGTTGATAATACGGCTCAGCACAAGGTATTCTCTTTCATGGATGGCTTTTCAGGTTACAATCAGATCAAGATGGCACCTGAAGACATGGAAAAGACTACATTTGTTACTCAGTGGGGCACCTTCTGTTACAAGGTCATGCCGTTCGGGTTGAAGAATGTTGGGGCAACCTACCAACGTGCCATGGTTGCCTTATTTCATGATATGATCCATCATGAGATCGAAGTGTATGTGGACGACATGATCGCTAGGTCCCAGACTGAGGAAGAGCATCTAGATCATCTACAGAAGTTGTTCGATCGGTTGAAACTGTACAAGCTGAGATTGAACCCGAACAAGTGCACCTTCGGGGTAAGATCTGGGAAGTTGCTAGGCTTCGTGGTCAGTGATAAAGGAATTCAAGTGGACCCTGCTAAGGTCAAAGCTATTCAAGAGATGCCAGTTCCCAGGACAGAAAAGGAAGTCAGAGGCTTTTTAGGACGCCTGAATTACATCGCTCGATTCATATCTCATCTAACTGCTACCTGTGAGCCAATCTTCAAGCTGCTGAAGAAAGATCAGGTAGTACGTTGGAACGATGAATGTCAGGCTGCTTTCGACAAAATCAAGGAGTATCTCCAAGAACCACCTATCCTTATGCCACCGGTTGAAGGGAGACCTCTGATACTATATCTGACAGTGCTTGACAACTCAATGGGGTGTGTGCTGGGGCAGCATGACGAGTCTGGCCGAAAAGAGCATGCCATTTATTACCTTAGCAAAAAGTTTACCGACTGTGAGACCCGATACTCACTGCTTGAGAAAACTTGCTGCGCTTTGGTATGGGCTGCTCGCCGGCTGAGACAGTATATGCTGACTCACACTACCTTGTTGATCTCAAAGATGGATCCTATAAAGTACATATTCGAAAAGCCTGCTCTGTCTGGGAGAATTGCAAGATGGCAAATGATCTTGACGGAATACGACATTCAGTACACGACCCAGAAAGCCATCAAGGGAAGTGTATTGGCAGACCACTTAGCTCATCAAGCTATAGATGACTATCAATCAATGAACTTCGAGTTTCCGGATGAAAGCATCATGATTGTAACTGATTATGAAGTACCTGGACCGGATGAAGGACCTGAACCAGGATCCCGATGGTCTATGCACTTTGACGGAGCTTCCAATGCTTTGGGAAATGGTATCGGCGCCATCATCATATCTCCACAAGGTACTCATACTCCACTCACTGCCCGGCTGTGTTTCAACTGTACCAACAACATGGCAGAGTATGAGGCGTGTATCATGGGTCTTCAAGCTGCGATCGACCTCAGGATCAAATTTCTAAGTGTTTTCGGAGATTCCGCTCTTGTGATCAATCAGATCAAAGGAGAGTGGGATACGAAACATCCAAACTTGATTCCTTACAGAGAATGTGTGTTGACCCTGATTCCCCACTTTACAGAGATAACCTTCGAACACTTTCCAAGAGAAGAGAATCAGTTAGCGGACGCGTTAGCTACAATGTCTTCAATGTTCAAGGTTAAATGGGATAATGAAGCTCCCCGGATCATCATCTGGAAACTGGACGAACCGGCATACTGTTGTGATCTCGAAACTGAATTGGTAACTGAGAAGCCTTGGTACCACGAAGTGAAGAGATATCTGGAAGCTCAGGAATACCCTGAAGGTGCCTCTGTCAACGATAAGAAATTCCTGAGGAGGTTCGCAGCAAAGTTCTTCCTAAGCAACGACATCTTGTACAAGCGAAACCATGATTCAACCTTACTGCGTTGTGTGGATAAGACTGAAGCGGAAAGAATCATGGAAGAGTTACATGAAGGGACCTTTGGTACGCATTCCAGTGGGCACACCATGGCTAAAAAGATCCTACGGGCAGGATATTATTGGTCCACAATGGAAGCTGACTGCTACCAACATTCTAGGACATGCCACAAGTGCCAGATCTATGTGGATAAGGTGCATGTTCCTCCGGTTCCCCTGAATGTTCTGACTGCGCCTTGGCCGTTTGCAATGTGGGGCATAGACATGATCGACGAGATAAAACCTACGGCATCCAATGGACATCGCTTCATCCTAGTAGCGATTGATTATTTTACGAAGTGGGTTGAAGCAGCATCCTATGCTACGGTAACCAAGACTGTTGTGGCACGGTTCATTCGGCACAACCTGATCTGTCGATACGGCGTCCCTGAGCGGATTATAACGGACAACGGTACCAATCTGAACAATAAGATGATCGCTGAGCTCTGCGAACAGTTCAAGATACAGCACCACAATTCTTCTCCTTACAGACCGAAGATGAATGGGGCTGTAGAAGCAGCTAACAAAAACATCAAGAAGATCGTGCAAAAAATGACAGTAACTTACAAAGATTGGCACGAGATGTTACCGTTCGCTCTGCATGGGTACCGTACCTCAGCCAGGACGTCAACCGGGGCAACACCATTCTCTCTGGTTTATGGCATGGAGGCAGTCTTGCCAATCGAAGTACAAATCCCCTCTCTCCGGATAATGAAGGATGCAAATCTGAACGAAGATGATTGGATCCAGACACGACTTGATCAGCTCAACCTGATTGACGAGAAGAGACTTGCGGCTATCTGTCATGGTCAGACGTATCAGAAACGAATGATCAGGGCATTTAACAAAAAGGTCAGACCACAAGAATATCAAGTTGGGGATCTGGTTATCAAGAGAATCATCCTTCCTCGGAGTGATCCAAGGGGCAAATGGACCCCTACGTATGAAGGGCCATTTGTGGTTAAGCATGTGTTCTCAGGAGGAGCAATGATCTTAACCAACATGGATGGTGACGACCTTCCTCACCCCGCCAATGCAGACATAGTTAAAAAATACTACGCATGAGAAAAGACCCGCTAGGCTGACATGCCTAGGCAAAAATTAGGGCTTCCCGTCGAACCAAAAGGGTTCGGGCAAAATGAAGGGATGAAAATAAAAAAATCTGTACACCCGGCAAGTCGAAAACCTGAAAAGGCGGCTTGGGAAAAAATGGGTATCCCGGTGGACTGAAAACCCGAAAGGGCAGTCCAGGCAAAAATAAGGGATAAAAGCGTAATACTATGTCTCATTGGATCACTTTGCATCCAGAATCCGGTATCTACATCAAGTTCAAACGGCATCGATCAGTCAGCTTCACCTTCAACCAAGGTCATCAAGTGATGAGACGCTCGGAGTTATAAAGGCAATAGCAGAGTTGAAACCCAGTGGATCATTCATCTTTCACACAGCTGTTTTAGTTTCTTTTGTACAAAACTTGTATAAACTCTTTTGATCGGCGACGTACCTCTTACTAGGACGTCAGCCTCTTGTACACAAAACGCCTATTTTCAGGCCATTCAAAAATCAATAAAAATATATCTTCAGTTAAACGGGCCAAGTGTTTTTTCTTTTCCTGTTTTGTTTTGCGAAGAACGTCCAAGGTTCAATTTGTGATGTATGCATTGACAATAATTTGCTAACTCATAAATATTTGCATACGAAACAAAGGAATTAGTTGCAGGTAACACTAGAAACAGGGGCAATAAAGAGTTGTCTAAACAATCCAATTGTTCTATCCTCTAAGGTACCAAAGTAGGTTCAGCTAAAGAACATAACCAGATACTCTAAATCCCCAGAGAGTGGTTCAGCAAGTCAATACGTTCTTCTCCAAGCAAATCATCAAATATCAAGGAAATTGAGTGTCCTCCCACAAATCTCAAACATTCCTCAGCAGCAATACATATATTCTTAACAAGCATCCCCGGCAGTCTTGGTCTAAAGATTGTTCCCCGGCGGTATATCAACATTCAAAGGAATCATTTCCCCGCAGTCCAAACCTCCCCAGAAGAGTCCAATCCGATTTCCCCAGGAAAGTTGGAATTCATATTTCCCCAAGCAGTAAGCTTATCCCCAGTAGATCCTGGAAGCTTATCCCTCGCAGAGCACGAACGCGTCGTCCGGCTTTATTTAAAGAGTTATTTCCTCAATAGGATATAACTGAGTTATCCTCAGCCAAAAGCCATGGAAAGAGTGTCGTCGACAAAGTCTTCTTACCCCAGTGAAGTCCTTCAACACTTCCTATACAATAAGGGTATCCTCAGCAAACTACTGTCAACATTCAGCAAAGCATCTCTATCCCCACAGAGTACCGCTTCCCAGCATGGTCGCAAGAGTATCTTTTTCTCCCCGCAGACTCTTCATTTGCCAAGTTTATTCCACAACGGAGTTATCTTCTCCTACCGGTATACTTGCAACTATCATCCCCAGCGGAAGCAAAATCTATTCTTCAACATCAGCCCAGGATGCGACTTCCCGGCACCCGTCAAGGATTTACTTTCCTAGCCGAAAACATACATAAAACATCACATACATCATTATAGCATGCATAACACATTGCATCATACAAGTCTCATTTATATCGAGAACATCATTGCTTGATCCATATCATGCATTGCATATGACTGACCTTTATCTTTCAGGAAAGATGCAGTTGAAGTTCTCAATCACGTCTCAAGACTTTGACCGGTTCAGTTAAATCGACCCTAAGATTTTCCTGATGCTTATCCAGTCAAAGGCCTTCTCTTGGTTCAGTCAGATCGACCCTAAGATCTCCCTGATGCTTATCCAGTTGAAGATGTTTCAAGACCTAGACCGGTTCAGTTAAATCGACCCTAAGATTTTTCTGATGCTTATCCAGTCAAAGGCCTTCTCTTGGTTCAGTCAGATCGACCCTAAGATCTCCCTGATGCTTATCCAGTTGAAGATGTTTCAAGACCTAGACCGGTTCAGTTAAATCGACCCTAAGATTTTTCTGATGCTTATCCAGTCAAAGGCCTTCTCTTGGTTCAGTCAGATCGACCCTAAGATCTCCCTGATGCTTATCCAGTTGAAGATGTTTCAAGACCTAGACCGGTTCAGTTAAATCGACCCTAAGATTTTTCTGATGCTTATCCAGTCAAAGGCCTTCTCTTGGTTCAGTCAGATCGACCCTAAGATCTCCCTGATGCTTATCCAGTTGAAGATGTTTCAAGACCTAGACCAGTTCAGTTAAATCGACCCTAAGATTTTCCTGATTCTTACCCAGTCAAAGGCCTTCTGTTGGTTCAGTCAGATCGACCCTAAGATCTCCCTGATGCTTATCCAGTTGAAGATAGTTCAAGACCTAGACCGGTTCAGTTAAATCGACCCTAAGATTTTCCTGATTCTTATCCAGTCAAAGGCCTCTCTGGTTCAGTCAGATCGACCCTAAGATCTCCCTGATTCTTATTCCAGTAGAAGACACCCAAGATTTTTCTCAACGAACGTTGTTGAAAGTTAAAATCGCCCAAGGTTCTCTTACCATTCATGCTAAGGTAGTAACCATCCCTGGTTCATTCATCAGCGTTTGAAGCTCCAGATTCAGCTCCTGTAACCAGTCAGGACACATCTATACCAAGCATCTAAAATCAGCTCCTGCAACGTGTCAGGTACTCATTTTCTCTTTTGCAGGTATGCAGGTTCTCGCTAAGGAATCTCCTACGCGATCAACATTCAGATGGCATCTATAAGCCCATCATCCTATCCAGCAATCTCCAAATGGCATCTATAAGCCCATTCCCCCATCACTCCTATGTGAGCGCAAATTTCTGGGCACTCTAGTGTTCAATCATCTTCCACCCTCGGATTACGAAAAGCACGTCGGCCAATCTGCATCCTCAGGTCTAAGAAGATTGAACAGGGGCAACTGTTGCACCCCAAAATTTGCCCTCCCATATTCTTCAAGAATTTGTCAAGCCAAGTCACAAAATTCCCCAAGGGTTATGCAGTTCAACTGTCTCCTATACAGTCAAAACTAGGGTTTGAGTCCTGATCAAGAAAATGAAGTTTTCAAAGGCCCAATCAAGTCTCACATGCCTAAAAAGATGGTCAAGCATCCTCATGTCAAGTTTCAAGGCATTCAGCTCAAAATTGCACAGTCAAAACCCAAGATTGCACTACAGTCAACTGTAGGGGCAAAATGGTCATTTGACAGTCAAAAGTTCAAATTTTTGGTCAACATATCATTTTGAAGCCACAAACATCAGTTGATCAATGCTTGATCATGATTCTCAAAATTTGGCTCAGAAATCATCAAAGATGCAAAAATTGCTATATTTGGACAGCTGAAAAAGTCAACTGAAATTGACCAGGGCATAACTTTCACATGGATTATCAGAAAAATTCCATCCAAAGCTCATTTTGAAGATAAAGACATTTCCTACAATTCATCTTCATGTTCCAAGTCCAAGAAATGCTCTCACAAAAAGTTATCAATTTCTACATTATAGGTCATTTTCAAAAGTCAACAAAAAGGGACTTTAAGTCAAAGGCCATAACTTGAGATTGGTAAATCAAAATGACATGGGACCAAAGGCATTGGTTAAAGGACTCAAAGACCTTTCCAAAATGTCCAAGAACATGTGAAAAGCTTAAAAATTGAGCAAGTTATGCCTTGTGGAAGTTGGGAAATTTTTGGGAATTTTGAAAAGTCAACAATGATGCAAATGATCCAAAAATGCAAATGGGCCCATTTTTCTTCCAAGTTTCTTCATGCCAAGCCTATGCACGACCATTAGGCCCAAAGGGAAGTATTTTCTCATTTTTTAATCATTTATTTGAATTTATATTAATATTAATTCATTTAAATTAATTAAATACATGAAAAATATCAAACTTGACCTAAAAAAATCTTTTCATGCATGTTTATTCTCAATATCACGTGCATATCCCAATTAGGCAAGTTTTGATGAGATTTGAGCATGATTGAACCAAAAACCATGAAAAAAAGATATGAAAAAATCTTGAAAAATCAATTTGCAAAAACCATTGAATGAAGAAGATTTGATTGATATTTTTGACCTAAAAGCCTCTATACATACTCAGAATCATAACCCTAATGGCCAAACACTGCAAGCTGCGCCCCAAGAACCCTTTGCAAATTGAAATTTTTCCATAAAACACAAAAACTGAAAACTAGTTTTAAGGTCAATTCAAGCTTCAATTTTTGTTCTATCAGCATCCTCAAGCTTCATTGAACGTGTGTCAATCATAAACTTTCTCTCAAACGCCAAGAATTGGTATCAGGAACTCAAACTATGTCATAAAAATTTCCAAATCGCATATCATAATTTACGCATCCTTGTGCATTTTTATTCATGAATTCTTGTTCAATAGGAAGATTGCAAGCTAACCATAACTTTTAATTGAAGTTTCGTGCGTTTTTGGCCAAGATGCCATGTTCGTTCTTTAGGGTTTTCAGAAGGAAAAATTAGGGCTTTCACAATAAGGCAAAATTGGCCCTCAAGACCATGACGGTTACATTCAGCAAGCCTGGACGAATCAGAAGCATATCTCGCGATGAATTTATATATGCTATAGCGCTAGTCGCTATTTTTCCATAGCTTGCCTAACACCACGGTTGCAAAACCGTTGCCTTGTATGTTTTGTTACAGGGGACGTGAAGACGAAGGTATCGTGGCAAGGCGTGATTCGTCTATTTGAATTGCGCGCGTTTTTAATTACTATGCGTTGGTTTTGCTTTTTCATTATTTGTTTACCATAATATATTAATTAACGTTCAGTGGCTCAGTGGTAACACATTATGCATATGACATCAAAGACCTGGGTTCAAGTCCCAGGTCTGGCAAAAGTTCAATGTTATTTTTCAATGTAAAATCCTATGCTACGCTAACATCCAGGTACACCATATTCTCTCCTCATCAAGCCACACACGTGTCCCAGACGACCAAATCAAAGGCATGAATCCCAGGAGCGCCATAAACTCCAGTCAACGCGCCATACAGGATTCAAAAAGTCAATGGATTCAAGCTTAATGGGCCAGAAATTCCAGGCCTGAACCTCCTAAATTGGGGCTACACCCCACCCTGGTTTGCCTTCCTTTTTATTTTTCTCATATTTTATTTAAACTATTATTTTGTTTTCTTGATTGTGTAATTTAATTAATTTATTTTCACAAAAACATAAAAAACACTAAAATTCAGAAAAAGGATAAAAAAACAATAAAAATATTTATTTTATTTATTTTCTTGTAAATAATTAACATGTAAATAAATTTAGTAAAATAGGTTTTAACTTTAATTCTTTTCCTAAAAAAATATAAAAAAAATGTAGAATTTAGGTTTTAATTGTTAATTCTTTTTATTTCCTTTTTTATCATAATATTATTATTTTGTTTATTTTCATAAATTAAAGATTGTACATAAAAAATTAGGTTTAATTTAGATTTTGATTTAATTCTTTCATAATAAATAAAAACATTAGAATTAGGGTTTGGACATTTTACTTTAATTATAATTAATCCTTTTTCTTATTTAATTTAAAAAACATAAAATAAAAAAAACATTCCTTTTAAATCTTTAATTTTAATTCCTCCTTAATTAATTCATTAACTTTAAATATTTTTGTAAAAAGGGTCCAACGCCCATTGTTTTAATTTAATTGCGCATATTTACTTTATATTGCTTATTATAATTTTGTATCTCTCCCAAAGCCATGTAACTTTACTTTTCGCACTTTTATTTACTTCGCATTATTTACTTTTCCGTCAAATCGGGTTCTGGAAATTTAGGCGATGTGGACCCGCGCCATTTGTAATAGCCTTAGATTTATTTTTCGCAAACTTTATAACTGTTAAATATGCATGCAAGAATGAATGGCCCTAATTAAAATCAAGCGTAGATCACAAATAAACATGACAAGACAAATAACTGAAACATGACACACGATTCGCACACACCACCCCTAGGGTACGCCTCACTGTTGCCTTGCCTCTCGAAAGGTGATCGTCGAGTAGAGGATGTTTTAGTAAGTCCTCATGATCCGGGAACCTGGCATGAGGGTAGCTTCTAAGGTATCTTCCTATTGCTCTGGTGATCACCACGTCCCGAACATCGAATTGACCCGAACACCTCCAACGGTGGTGCTGCCTACCTCTCAATGGTGGGATGGCACTACTTTAAAGGACATTTACACAGACGAATTCCTTAGGGTAGGTAGACGACTCTTAATACTTGCTCTAATTTCAAAAACAAATCAAAAGATACTTTTCACACCGACACCTTTTCAAAAGCTTTCAAAGCAAATTTTTCAAACACTCTGACGTACGAGTCGAACTGAAATTTTTTAAAGAAACTTTTTTAAACCCACATTGAAAAGCAAACAAACCACTTTTGAAAACACAATGAGCAAGTATCTAAGAGCCCATGGATAACCATGGATAGAAAGGGTGCTAACACCTTCCCTTTCTATAACCTACCTCCCGAACCGAGAGCAGTCTCTTTAAGGAATTTTTATGTGCTTTTGTCCTTTCCATTTGGAGAAAATAAAAGACGGTGGCGACTCTTGCTTCCGCGACATTTCGCGAACCAGCGTTAAACAGTCAGTTCCAGATCCACCGATCACACAAGTTCTCGCTAAGGAATCTCCTACGCGATCAACATCCAGATGGCATCTATAAGCCCATCATCCCATCCAGCAATCTCCAAATGGCATCTATAAGCCCATTCCCCCATCACTGCTACCATGTGAGCGCAAATTTCTGGGCACTTTAGTGTTCAATCATCTTCTACCCTCGGATTACGAAAGGCACACCAGCCAATCTGCATCCTCAGGTCTAAGAAGATTGAACAGGGGCAACTGTTGCACCCCAAAATTTGCCCTCCCATATTCTTCAAGAAATTGCCAAGCCAAGTCACAAAATTCCCCCAAGGGTTGTGCAGTGCAACTGTCTCTCATACAGTCAAAACTAGGGTTTGTGTTCTGATCAAAGAAAGGAAGTTCTCAAAGGCCCAATCAAGTCTCATGTGCCCACAAATATGGTCAAGCATCCTCATATCAAGTTTCAAGGCATTCAGCTCAAAATTGCACAGTCAAAAACCCTAATTGCACTACAGTCAACTGTAGGGGCAAAATGGTCATTTGACAGTCAAAAGTTCAAATTTTTGGTCAACATATCATTTTGAAGCCACAAACATCATTTGATCAATTCTTGATCATGATTCTCAAAATTTGGCTCAGAAATCATCAAAGATGCAAAAGTTACTATATTTGGACAGCTGAAAAAGTCAACTGAAACTGACCAGGGCATAACTTTCACATGGATTATCAGAAAAATTCCATCCAAAGCTCATTTTGAAGAGAAAGACATTTCCTACAACTCATCTTCATACTTCAAGTCCAAGAAATTCTCTCACAAAAAGTTATCAATTTCAACATTATAGGTCATTTTCAAAAGGCAACAAAAAGGGACTTTAAGTAAAAGACCATAACTTGAGATTGGTAAATCAAAATGACATGGGACCAAAGACATTGGTTAGAGGACCCAAAGACCTTTCCAAAATGTCCAAGAACATGTGAAAAGCTTAAAAATTGAGCAAGTTATGCCTTGTGGAAGTTGGGAAATTTTTGGATATTTTGAAAAGTCAACAATGGTTCAAATGACCTAAAATTGCTAATGGGCCCATTTTTCTTCCAAGATTCATCATTCCAAGCATGTGCACGACCACTTGTCCCAAAGGGAAGTATTTTCTCATTTTTTATTTATTTATTTGAATTTTTATTCATATTAATTCAATTAAATCAATTAAATATGTGAAAAATATCTACTTTGACCTAAAAAATCTTTTTATGCATGTTTTGCTTTCAAAATCTCGTGCACATCCCAAACATGGAAAGAATTGGACTAATTGATCATAATTTGCACAAAAACCATGTGAAAAAGATATGTAAAGATCTTAGGAAAATCAAATATGCAAATCATTGAATGCCATGGATTTTATTCAATTTTGTTGACCTAAAAGCTTTACTACATATTCAGAATGATAACCCTAATGCTAGGACACTCCAAGCTGCGCCCAAAGACCCTTGCCAAACTTGAAAATTTCACTTAAGAACTCAATTCTGAAAACGTAGTTAGAGGTGGATTCAAACCCTAATACTCATTCCAAAAGCTTCCTTGTGGGTTCCTGATCATATTCCAACTCCAAACATCCATCAATACGCGAAGAATTGGTAATAAGGACCTCTCCTGTACAGAAAAAAAGTCACCATCGTGTTTTCAATTCTAAGCATCCTCATTGCATTTCAATTATATATTCTTGTTCCCTGTGATGTTTCAAAGCTAACCATTATATTCAATTTGATTTTTGTATCGTATATGGGATTTCACCATGATCAAAATTTAGGGTTTTCAGGTTGTAATTTTAGGGCTTTTGCAATGAGGAAAAATCAAAGCTCCAGACTATGACCATTGGGTTCAGCACAGTGAGACGAACATGGACCAAGCCTCGCGATTAATTTATGAACCACATAGCGCTAATCGCTATTTTCTGGAAACACCCCTAAAACCACGCGTTAAAACCGTTGCTATATGCTTGTGTTTCAGAAAAAAATAATAACACGAAGAAGACGATGTGTTGTCCATCAGCGATAGGCTGGTTTTAAATTTCGCGCGTTGCCCACTAACATTTTGTTTTCTTTTTATAATGTTTGTTAATTATTATATAATAAAAGTAATGCAAGCGCTTCAGTGGCAGGTACCTCTCTTGGCAATATCCAAGACCTGGGTTCGAACCCCAGGTCTGTGTAACTTTCAATATTGTTTTTCAATATAAATTCCTATGCAGGCACACCTTTGTGGATCACCATACGCTCACCATCTCAAGCCATACACGCGTCTAGCTCCATCAATCTAAAGGCCATGGATTAGAGATCATGATGAACAAGAGTCAACGTACCAACATGTTGCACAAAAAGTCAAAAGGACCTGAAGCTTAATGGGCCTGGATTCTTGGACCAACACCTCACTTTGGGGCCTGAACCCCCCCTGGTTTGCTTTTCTTTTCATATTTTATTTTTTTTTAATTATTATGTTATTTATTTTTATTGTTTTAATACAAAATATAAAAACATCAAAGAAATCAGAAAAGACCAAAAAATAATAAATATTTTTATTATAATTATTTTCTTGTAAATAAATTAACATATAATGAATTTAGTTTTAATTAGGATTTTTGCAATTTTAATTCTTTTCATATTAAATATAAAAAAGATAGAATTAGGTTAATTGACAATTTTCATTCCTTTTAATTTTTCCTTTTGATCATAATATTATTATTTATTGATTTTCATAATTAATTGTATATAACAAACTTAGGTTTAATTTAGGTTAAATTTTAATATTTTCTTAATAACTTAAAAAATAATTAGAACTAGGTTTAATCTTTTATTTTAATTAATTCTTTTTCTGTTAAATCTAAAAACATAAAATACCAAAAAACATCTAATTTTAATTTTAAATTCCTTATTAATTTTAATTTTGCAAAAGGGTCCAACGCCCATATTTTTTTTAATTGTCTAATTTGCGCATTTATTTTATGTCGTTTATTATAATTATGTAATTCTCCCAAAGCCTTGTAACATTTAACGTTTCGCACTTTTATTTTATTGCTTTATTTATTTTCCGTCAAATCGGGTCCGGTTTAATTTTGGCGATGTGGACCCGCGCCATTTGTAATAGTTGTAGATTTATTTTCCCGCAACTTTTAACTGTTAAATAAGCATGCAAGAATGAATGGCCCTAATTAAAATCAAGCGTAGATCACAATGACATGACAAAAGACAAATATCAATGAAAACGACACACGAATCGCACACACCACCCCTAGGGTACGCCTCACTGTTGCCTTTCGAAAGGTGATCGTCGAGTAGAGGACGTCTTAGTAAGTCCTCATGATCCGGGAACCTGGAATGAGGGTAGCTTCTAAGGTGTCTTCCCATTGCTCTGGTGATCACCATGTCCCTAACCTCGAATTGACCCGAACACCTCCAACGGTGGTGCTACCTACCTCTCAATGGTGGGATGGCACTACTTTAAAGGACATTTACACAGACGAATTCCTTAGGGTAGGTAGGTTCTCAAGGATACTTGCTCTAATTTCAAACAAATCAAATACTTTTCACACCGACACTTTTCAAAAGCTTTCAAAACAATTTTTTCAAACACTCTGACGTACGAGTCGAACTGAAATTTTTCAAAGAAACTTTTTAAACCCACATTGAAAAGCAAGCAAAACATTTTGAAAACACATTGAGCAAGTATCTAAGAGCCCATGGATAACCATGGATAGAAAGGGTGCTAACACCTTCCCTTTCTATAACCTACCTCCCGAACCGAGAGCAATCTCTTTAAGGAATTTTTCTGTGCTTTTGTCCTTTCCATTTGGGGAAAATAAAAGACGGTGGCGACTCTTGCTTCCGCGACATTTCGCGAACCAGCGTTAAACAGTCAGTTCCAGATCCACCGATCACAAAGGCGCTTTTCAAAAACACTTTCAAAACCCACCACAAAGCACACTTTCAAACAAAATCAATGATCTAGCAAGAAACTAAGAGCCCATAGATAACTATGGATGAAAAGGGTGCTAACACCTTCCCTTTTCATAATCTACCCCCCGAACTCAAGAAATAATCTCGAAAGGTCTTTCCTGTTCTTTTCAGCATTTACTTATTGGATAAAATAAAAGTCGGTGCCGACTCTTGCTATCCGCAAGAATTGCGATCAAATGCAAAACACCCAAGTCAGTTCTCCCACCGTGTTACAGAACTGGCGACTCTGCTGGGGAGAATATACTTAAAAGTGGGGTTACCTTAGGGCTAGATCGCCTTTACTTGCTTTCCTTGTTTGATTTGCTTGCTTTACATTATGATTCCTTGTTTGGGCTTGTTTTTATCCTCAACCCGGATCTAGGGCACCTTTTAGGTAAGTAGCAATAGATTGTGGGAACTGTTCGGGGTATACCGACATGGTATAAACAATAGCTACGTTAGTGTGACACGTTTGTTGGTACCGATAGCCATTGAGTAGTCAAGGAGAATACGGGGCCGCTGTTTGGTGTCATGAAGCACTAACTGACCTTAAAACCATAATTGAACAACTTGTCCATTAGGAAGTTGTGAGGTAGCCGGCTTTGGTGCAGTCTGAAGTTGGTTGATACTCGATACTACACTCATTGAGATTAGACTTTCGGGATATTTCGGTCGCCATTAAAGAGGCTTGCGCTGAAACAATGCTCGATGAAGAAAAAGCAGTGTGTTGTACCCAAAAATTTGCCCTCCCATATTTCTCAAAACATTGCAAGAAAGATCCCCAAGTTGCTCAAGGTAGTCCAAGGGTTGGCCAGACAAGCTCTCTCCTAAGGCAGTCTACCCCAAACTAGGGTTTCATGTTGCATCAAGATCCTTGAGTCCAAGTGATCCCAAGTGCTCACTAATGTCCTAATATGTTCTCAAGACCTTTCATGTCAAGTTTCAAGCCTTGCAGAGGAAGTTTGCTCAGTCAATTGCTCAAAGGCCTGAAAATCGACTATGCTAGGGCAAAAGTCAACTGTGGCCTACATACAGTCAAAATTCAAGATTTTTGGTCAACATTCTCATTTTGAAGTATATTTCATCATTTGATAAAGGGTTGATCATGATTCATCAAGGATTGCTCATAATTCATCAAGATTCAAAAGTTGCTAAATTAGGGTTTTGTAGGAAAAGTCAACCCAACTTTGACTAAGCATAACTTTCTCATACTTTATGATAAATGACCCATCCAAAGCTCATTTTGAAGAGGATGCAATTACCTGAAATTCATCTTAATCTCCCAAGATCAAAATATGCACTCACAAGAAGTTATGAATTTGTACATTATAGGTCATTTTGAAAAGTCAACAAAAACACCTTTTTTGTCAAAGCTTCATACATGAGAATGGAACATCAAAATGAGATGATACCAAAAGGGTTGATTAGAGGACATCTCAAAATTTCTAAAAAGTCCAAGAAAACCTACAAAGAGTCAAAATCGAGGAAGTTATGCATTGTTGAAGTTGACCTTTTTTGCAAAATTGCCAAAAGTCAACTATCCCCAAAACTTCAAATTTTGCCAAATGGGCCCAATCGTTTTCACTTGTTTTAAGTTGGGAACATAGCCCACGTGCTCTAGCCTTTTCCACTTGTCCATATCTTATTTTTATTATTTAATTTGGTTTTTATTTGAATTAATTCAATTTAAATCAAATTAAATCAAATAAAAATCCAAAACATTGATAATAAGGGATTTTGTGATGATTTCAGGTCTTATTACATAGCTAGGATCAATCAAACTCGTATCAAGGCCTATGTGTACAAAGAGATTGAATTTGGACCAATTTTGGAAAGCTTTAAAGAAGAATCAAATCAAATATCAAAGGCATTGAAAGAAGAAGATTTGGGATGCAATTTGCAACCCTAATCCCTTCACTAATACATAAGGAGTGCGTGTAGATCAAGAGAGAGGTTGGAAACAGGCACTAGAGAGAAAACAAAATCTGAAAAATACCAAGAAAAGTGTGAGTTCGAAATCACCATTGGAGGCAGTTTCAAGACTCTTTGACGATCCCAATCACTTCCAGGGAGTCTCCATAACCTAAAGCTATCAAGAACAAGCCAATTCCGGTCCCCAAACGCGTTGTAAGTCGTTCATAACCTTGCTCTGCTCTTGAATTCGCATCTTGAAATTTAAGCATTGTTAACGTGAATTAATGGCATATTCTTAACCTATAGAGCATTTGCAAACTTTTGGCATTATTCAATTTCATTTATATGGTCTGTAACGCAATCCACCATTGTTAGGGTTTCGAATTTGGTTTTAGGGTTTTTATTTTCAGGGACAATTAGCCTTCATGAATGGTACGGTTGTGTTCAGAAGAAGGAGACAGTTCTAACCATGGTCTTGGTGGTCGTTTATATTGCCTGTACGAGATTTTGAGAGTGGACAGGGGTATAGCAACAGACATTGTCCGTGGGTATAGGGTTTCAAACCTTTAGCCACGGTACAGGGAGGAAGACGAATACGTGGATCCATCTGATTCTCCCATTCAAATTATTAGGTGCATTTTTTATTTGTTTTCCAATATTCTTTTGTTTTACATATTACTTTTAATGTTTGATTAATTAACAAATGAAAACACACGTCCCAGCGGAAGCCAGCTAAGCATTAAGGTCTTGGAAGGATGGAGGTCAGGGGTTCGATTCCTGCCTCCAGCATTTACCATTTTCATATTTTATTTCAGGAGATCCAATATGCATGCAAGCCAGGATGTCCACCATACTCCTTCCTCATCAACGCGCCAGATGGCCAGATGGCCAGATCTGGTGACCACCATTAGGAGTGCACCACAAGCCAGTCAAACGCAATGCATAGGATCAAAAAAGTCAATGTGGATCAGCATCATTGGGCCCAGATTCTTGCTAGGCACACCCCCCAATTTCAGGCATATCTATCTCTTTTATATTTTGTTTATATTTCATTTAATTATTTTTATTTATTTACTAACCAATAAAACAATTTATTTTTTATCAAAAATCACCAAAAAATATTTTTTATCCAATTAAAATCAGAATTATATTTTTTCATCAATAAATATTAATTAAATTAATTAGGTTATTAATGTTAGATAATTTTAATTTATTTTTGCAAATAATTAAAATCAATTAGAATCAATAGGTTTTATTTTTAATTTAATTATTTTATTTCTTTCCTAAAATAAAAAAAATAAAAAAATAGGTCTTGTAATTATTTTTTCATTAATTAATTTAATAACTAATTAATTTAGCATTTAATTTTAGGACTTAATTTCTTTTCTTAAAAAAATATTAAAAACAACAAAAACATTTTCTTTTAATTAGGAGGATCAAAACCCTAGTTTCGCATTCGATTCAATTTTCTCGCGCGTTTTATTTTTATTCAATTATTGTATCTGCTCCCAGTTTGTAATAATTAAATTAGGACATTTATTCATTTTTTACCGCTTTTAATTTCAAAGGGTTTGTTTTTGGCGATGTAAATACCCGACACCTTGTAATAATTTAGTTTAAATTCCGCACTTTAATTTCTGCAAATATTCAACTGTTAGATGTTTGATAATAGGGCTTGCATGACAAGAACAAATGTTTAATCTTAAAACAGTTAGATCACCCTAAACATGTGCAAAGATAAATAAATCTGAAATCAACACACTCGCACATGCGCACTCCTAGGGTATACTCCCACTTGGTTGCCTTTGTAAACGGTCATTGAGTATAGGTTGTTTTAGAGGTCGCCCTCTTGTCTAAAAGATCATAAGTTGCCTCGGAAAGGTTGCCTCAGATATCGTTGCCTCGGATAAATTATCTAAGACATTAGGGTTACCAGTAAGACGTCCTAACATTACTTTAGTGACTGTATGTCCCTCTTTCGAATTGACCCTTAAACTCTAACGACGATGTTACCTACTCACTAATAGTGGATAGCATTGTCTAAAGGAAACAAACATAGAACGGTTCCTTTTTCGAGTAGGTAGATTAGTTCTTAAGTACTTGCTCAAAACCAAACAATTTTTTTCCACACTTACACACTTTTACAAACAAAGTTTTCTAAAACACTTCATTACACTCTTGAAGACAGAAGCAAGAGTTAAAACAAAAACTTTTCAAAACCCACAAACACAAAGAGAACAATTTTGAAAATAATGAGCAAGTACCTAAGAGCCCGTAGATAACTACGGATAGAAAGGGTGCTAATACCTTCCCTTTCTATAATCTACCCCCTGTACTCAGAAACATCTAAAAAAAAGGGAATTTTTATGTGCTTTTTTCCTTTCCTTGTTGGATAAAATAAAAGTCGGTGGCGACTCTTGCTTACCGCGACATTTTGCGAAAACAAACGTAAAATGCAAACCAGCATTCCAAAACAGTCAGTTCTCCCACCGTATCACACAATGATATTGTGATCCCCTAGAACCCAGTTACTATTACTCGGATATGTTGAGCCAACTAAACTTCAAGAGGGTACTTACCTACAAACTCCATACAAGCCTAAACCTAAGGACTTGTCTGCTTTGTGTATATGACTATTTGTACATAACATCATAACACCATACTATAGCATTTTCAATAACCATTTCAAGGATCTCAATGGCCTATGCTGCATGGTCACGTTGAACCAGAAGTCTATCAAAGGGCAAGAGGATTTATTTTCCTCTAACCAAATGTCGTCAAAACCAAAGCACGGTAACTTGAGTCAAGGGCTATGACCCACTTGACATGGTGAGCTTAATTCTCGTGGAAGGACATCCACCAATACGAAGTTCTCCAATCAAAGATGCTGATCAAAATTTAACTTCTAACATCTTCTTGTGTTTACCCCGCAAGATCCTTGAAAACATACATCCACATACCATGCATCATATCAGGACAAGTTTCTCCCATACAGATCTCCTTATCTTCCTAACTGTTTATTTCAGTAAGATGGATATGGATCAGACGGTGAAGGGTCTCCAAGCACAAAATGCTCAGTTCCAACAAATGCTCATGAACTTAGCCAAGGGGCAGGAAGATCTGAAAACACTCTTCACCAAAGAGAGTAAGAGGAAGACCAAGAAAAAGGTTGTCATCCTCAACGTGGGAAGAAGGTTCAAGGGGCATGCCCAACTAGCTCAAAAAGAAGATGCTTCTTCTTAAGAAGAAGACAGTCAAGAAGAGGAAGCTAGAAGCATTAGAGCTAACATAGCTACTGATGACAAAGACTATTCTGAGGAGCAGTATCCACCGACAGATGAAAAATACAAACAGCTTGAAGACGGACTAAAAGCTGTGGAGATCCAAGTTGTGCCTGGTTTGGACTTAGGAGATATGGGTTCGGTCTCTGGGGTGGTCATCCCACCAAAGTTCAAAATCCCTACATTCGTCACGTATAATGGGGTCTCTTGTCCTAAGATGCATCTGAAGTCTTATGTCCACAAGATTCAACCATACACAGCTGGTCAGAAGCTTTGGATCCATTTCTTCCAAGAGAGCTTAGCTGGGACATAACTTGAGTGGTTCTATCAATTGGAGAGTTCCCACATTCACACTTGGGAAGACTTGGTTGCTGCTTTCTATAAGCAGTACCAATACAATGCTGATCTTGCACCAACTCGTGTGCAATTGCAAAATATGACCATGCGTTCCAACGAGGGCTTCAAAGAATACGCCCAAAAGTGGAGAGACCTGGCTGGCAGAGTGCATCCAGCCTTAACTGACAGGTAACTGATTGACATCATTATGGGAACTTTGACGGGACATTTCTTCAATCACCTAATCGGAAGTTCCTCAGCCGAGTTCACCGATATGATATTGACTGGCGAAAGGGTCGAAGCTGGCATCAAAAGTGGAAAGATCCAAGGAGCTACACCCTCTGATACTCAGAAAAAGCCATACAATGGGAAGAAATAGTCATATGATGTGTATGGTCAAAAGAGTCATAACAAGAATAACCACGACCAACATATGGGGGCAGTCCTGATCTCTAGTCCTGCATTAGTGTGACAACAACAACGGGGAAATCAGCGAAGGCAAGAAGAGCCCAAGAGACAGTTTACCAACATCAACATGTCACTGTCACAAGCATTGTAACACATGTTGAGGATAAATCTGATCACATTAATAGGACCTCATCCAAACCCCAAAACTTCTTCCCCTAACTACAATCCTGATGCAATGTGTGCTTATCATTCTGGAAGTTCCGGGCATGATAATACCGATTGTTGGGCGCTGAAATACAAGATTCAGAATATGATTGACGCTAAGGTGATTGAGTTCGGTCCTCCTGAGACTCGAAATGTGATCACTTCTCCCATGCCAAATCATTGAGCGTTCCAGTTCGTTTTGAATTTTCAATTGTAATTTCTTTTATTGTTCAAACACTTATCTATTAATGTAAAACTTTGTTTCATTAATGCATTGCATATGTTTGTTTTGAATTCATCCATTCGTTTTCACTATATTTAAACTATGCTTTTTACTCTCTTTATGACATTCAACTCTTGCTAAAAGTTATAAGCCTTTAGAAGGAGGATGACGAAAACAATGTCATATTCTCATACAGTATGCTTTTAAATAGACTTTGCTGATGATGTACAAGCATTCTTTCAATTCCCAAACATTGGAGTTATAAGGAAGATAATCCCTAGTCAACCCCTTTGAGCCAAAGAAGTAGGAGTTTTCTTTTTCACACAAATTGAAACCTTTAATCAAACCTGGGGCAGGGTAGTCTCTCAATTAATTCAAAGGCGTGTCTAGTCGCAAGTTTTCACTCGTACACAACGAGTGACATCAAGAACATCCTTTTGAATCCCAAGACGGCGATGGTTCCCCGTAAATAGGAAATCATTATCTCTAAAAATGAAAAGCCCATTAAGTTAAAACAAACGAAGGAGACTTAAGAAAGACCAGGGCATCCCGCTGATCGTAATCTCAAAAACAAGAACAGTCAGGCAAAATCAGGGATAATAAATCAAAAAGAGGTCACTACAAATCCTCAACAACATGGAAAATATGGCAAAAATGACTTCCTTCCAACAAAATTAACTTGTCTGAACCATCACCAAGACGTCATTTCAGACTCAATTGGAGTTCAAACGCATAATTAACTGAGTTTAGGACTGAAGAATATCATGAAGAATGGGCGGGTACAAGTACACTTTGAGCCTTATCCTTTGTTTCTTAAACCGTGTACCAAGCCACGCTACAACCCTTCAAAAGTCCTAATTGAAGCACATGTTAGTTAGAAAGCATATTGTTACCAAAGGTATCCTGACTCTTGTAAGGCTTACTAAAAAGCCTGAGTTGAATTCATATTCTTACAAAAATCTTTGTTAAATTGTATATTCAAAACTTCAAGACAAACATAAAATTTGCATCATTTGAATACTGTTGTTTGCATATAGCTATTTGTTTGACAGCGGAGAAATTCACACAAAGAATATCCAATGAACATAAATTCTCAAGAAACAGAACCACTTCAAATTGGAAGACACTCTCAATGGCAAATATCCTATAAGCAAGGGAACATGACATATCACTATCACTCATCTGTGGCAGTCAAAGTCGAGATTCTCTCAAAGAGTGCTGAATAACCAGGGGCAGGTCCACATCTCCATCACTTGGGGAATTGAACATGAAATCCCAACAAAGGGGCACATACGGCCAAGCAAACATTTTCTGGAAGTACTACAACACTTACTACTTGGGGTTGTGACCAAATTCCCACAAAGTCCTTTCCATAGGGTGATCCCCAGTCAAGTCCCTATGAAGTCGTCTCTATAAGGTTATCTCCATAGAATAATCTTCACGAATAAGGGTACAAACCCCTCAAAGTCAAATTCATGGATATCCCCACAAGGTTGGATCCAGGTAATCCCCAGCCAGAGTTTTAACCTCCGGAAAACCACTCCCCAGCTGAGTTGTCCTCAAGAATCCTCGAGGAGTTCTGCCAAAAGAAGATGCCTCTCCAGCAAATTGGCAATAAGGTTTATTTCCCAAATAAACAGCGAGATTCCCCAGCTGAGTTGATCTCAAGAATCCTCGAGGAGTTCTGCCAAAAGAAGATGCCTCTCCAGCAAATTGGCAATAGGGTATATTTCCGAAACAAACGGCAAGATTCCCCAGCTTGAGTTTTGTCTCCTCGATCACCACAAATCAAGGGATCATAACCCCTCTTCCCCAGTAGACTTTTCTATAATCCCCAGCCAGAGTTTCAACCTCCGGAAAACCACTCCCCAGCCAGAGTTTCAAGTTCTGGAAAACTCTCTTCTCAGCTGAGTTGGTCGTAAGAAGAAGACTCAAGGAGTTCTGTCAAAATAATACATCTCCCCCAGCAGCTCGTCAAATATTCCTCTCAACAGGGTTTATTTCCCCAACAAACAGCAAAATTCCCCAGCTGAGTCTGTCTTTCCAAGCTGAGTCTGTCCTCTCCAAACTGAGTTTGTCTTTCAGACTATTACAAATTAAGGGACCACAATCTTTGATCCCCAATGAAGTCACCAACAAAGTCTTTGCTATCTCTGAAAGTTGCTGAGAAGCCTGGACATGACCAGATATCAGTTCAACTTCATCCTTTCAAGCAAGTTACTGTGAATCCTGGACACGACCAAATATCAGTTCAACTTCATCCTTTCAAGCAAGTTATTGTGAAGCCTGGACAAGACCAGATACTAGTTCAACTTCACCTTACCAGTTCAACTTACTGTGAAGACCGGATCCAATCAGATAACAGTAAACCATAATTCCAAGTCACTGAAGCCTGGACCCGACCAGATAACAGTTAACCTCCAGTTCAAGTTGTTGAAACTCGGATCCGATCGGATAACAGTCAATCCCATTTCTGTAGTTGCTGAAGCCTGGACCCGACTAGATAACAGTCAACCTCCATTTAAAGTCGCTGAAACCCGGACCTGACCGGATAACAATTAATCTCATTCCAATTTTCTAGATCCTGGATCCGACCAGATAATAGCTTGATTTCTTCAATTGCTGAAACTTAGACCCGACCAGATAACAGTTTGACTTTTACAAATCACTAAACAAAACTCCTCTTCCCTAGTAGAGTTTTCCACTGTTCCAACAAGTTTCTGCCAAGCCTGGAATCTGACCAGATAACAATAACTTCTTTGTCCCCAGCAAGTCATTGTGAAGCCTGTAATCCGACCAGATAACAACTAAACTTTCAAGGGATAATTCTGCAGTAGGGCAACGGACAACTGAAAGTCCTGAACTCTTTTTCTCCAAGCAGGAATCAACACTCTCCAGAGTTTTCTTCTCAAACAAAGTCAACATTCCACAACGGACTTTCTCCTCAAACAACAAAACAGGAATCCCCAGCGGAAGCATTCTAAAAACAAAGCTGAAGATACACATACTCTTCATCCCAAACAACAATCCGAGATTTAAATTCCAAAAACTCCCCAACATTTTTCAAGGATTTATTTTCCAAGACAAAGATACATTCCAACAACATTTCACATTTCATGCATCATATTACATACATGATAAATGCATACAACATAATCTCATTTAGTTTGAGAACATCATCAAGCCATGCATACATCTGCATGTAACTAACCCTCTTCCTTGCAGGGAAAAGTTAATCAACAAAAGTACTTTTGGAAAATACCATAACCATCTTCAAAAGGTCAGAGATTAATTCCTGAAACAAGACAGGACGACTATCTCAACGACCAACCAAAAAAACAAGTTCCAGATTAATACCTGAAACGAGACAGGAAAACTATACGTGGATGACCGATTATAGATTAATACATGTAACAAGACAAGACAACTACCTACTCGACTCATCATGAAGCGATCTTACTCGGGTTCCTTCTGACTTCCAAGTACAGCTTTACACGATCTCATCATGAAGCAATCTTACATGGATTCCTTCTCATCCCAAAGCAACCCTACCCTGGTTCCTTCTCATTTTTAGATGAAGTTTTAAACAGACTCATCCTGAAGCAACCCTACCCAGGTTCCTTCTTATTTTCAGATGAAGTTTAACACAGAATCATCCTAAAGCAACCCTACCCAGGTTCCTTCTCATTTCCAGATGAAGTTTTACACTGACTCATCATAAAGTAACCCTACCCAGGTTCCTTCTCATTTCCAGATGAAGTTTTACATGGACTCATCATAAAGCAATCCTACCCAGGTTCTTTCTCATTTTCAGATGAAGTTTTACACATACTCATCTTGAAGCAACCCTACCCAGGTTCCTTCTCATTTATAGATGAAGTTTTACACAGACTCATCATAAAGCAACCCTACCCAGGTTCCTTCTCATTTCCAAATGAAGTTTTACACGGACTCATCATAAAGCAACCCTACCCAGGTTCCTTCTCATTTCCAGATGAAGTTTTACACGGACTCATCATAAAGCAACTCTACCCAGGTTCCTTCTCATTTCCAGATGAAGTTTTGCACAGACTCATCATGAAGCAACCCTACCCAGGTTCCTTCTCATACATTTCCAAATGAAGTTTCACATGGATTCATCCTGAAGCAGCCCTACCCAGGCTTCCCTCTCATATATCTCCTAAAGCATCTCTACATAGGCTCGTCATAAAGTAATCTTACACAGATTCCTTCTAATACATTTCTAGACACGGCTTAACACGGGCCCATTCCAACATATCATTCAGAGTTAAATCAACCAAAGATTTATTCTTACACTCCTCCCAGTTACAGTCAAGTTTAGACTTGGTCTAATTTCTATCAACAATCACCTTTGGATGGCATCTATAAGCCCATTCCCTACACAATCAACCACCACTTCTTCGAGTGCAAATTTTTGGGAACTCTAGTGTTCAATCATCTTCTACCTTCAAGCTACAAATGGAAATGTGCCATACTTTCTCTTCAGGTTTAAGAAGATTGAACAGGGACAACTGTTGTACCCCAAAATTTGCCCTCTTTTTTTTTTCTCAAGACATTTTATCACAAGGATTTTCAAAAGCTCAAAATTTGCACAAGTACAAAATAGATAAAAAAGGGCAAAGAAGAAAAATTGATTTCTTTGACAAAATTGAAGAAAAACAAGCTTGCTTCGATTCATACTAGTTTTGATTGGGCATCTAGGCTTCCTTCGAGCAAGTTTGATTCATCCTTCGATTGGGAATTTGGGCCTCCTTCGATGCAAGCTTTGATTTACATCCTTCAATTGAGCATCTGGCTTCTTTGATCAAGCTTTGGTCCATAAGTTTCATTTGGGCATTTGACCTCCTGCATGTTTGCTTTGATTCTCTAAAATAGCTTCTGCATGCAAGCTTCATTTGGAAAATGGCTCCTGCCTGCAAGCTTTGATTGTACCATTGGCCCCTCACCTATTTGCCTTGGATTCACAAGTTTTCGATTGGATGAATGGCTACCTCCATGTGACTTTCGATTTCATCTTCATGTTTGCTTCGAATGCACTTTCATATCACCTTCAAATCCATCTACAAACCCTTCAATATGCAATAGTGCTGCATTATGACACACAACTTGGTGGCCCATTCGAAGGACTTGCCACATTTGGGGAATAATTGGTTTTGCTTACTTTAGAGTCTGGTCGAAGGTTTGGGCCTAAGTGATCAAAAGCAAGAGGACTCAAAATGCCATATTCAACTGAAGAGGGACATTCGAAGAACATACAATTGGTCCATTTGAAGGACACACAACTGGTGGAAACGGATGTTGCTTTGTTGAGTCTGGTCGAAGGTTATGGAAAGATGAAGGATTCGATTCAAAGGGTCAAGTTGTCCATAGGTCAGGCTACATAGGCCTTCAACTTGTGCCTCACTCCATATTAAATTTCTCTTTAAACCAACTTTCTCTTGATGACATCACTACCTTTTTAGAAAGTTTTTGAGCCTTGCGCCTGTCTCTTCTGCATATTTCCCCTATAAACTAAGAGCCACCCATCTAAACCATTGATTTTAGTACTTTTATCTTAGGATTATAAAAAGTTGACACAAGTGGATGTTGGCCTTTCAAAGAAACTATATTTCATTCTTTCACAAAGCTGCTCATTACAAATTTTTTCTCTATAAATAGAGAGGTCATTTCCACATCAAAAGGAGGCAGGGAGGCAACAAGAGAAAACGCTGGCAGATTTTGGCTATGTGGGAAGAACCTTCAAAAAACTCTCAAACTCTCAAGATTCCCAAACACTAAATACACTCTCAAACCCATAATTTAAACAAACACAACACATGTTTCTTTCTTCCTTTGAATCCAGTCAAAGAAACACCACACTTGTTTCTTTCCTTCAAATCCAGAAGCATCCAGGGCTGTAACTTAGGTCCAACACACATATCCCAGCTTCAATCAAGGTAAGTAATTATGACCTTAACCCTTTCATTTTAATCATGTAAATAACATTTGTTCCCTCTTCGTTTCTATACTTTCATTTGTATGCTTTTCTTTTCCAAGTACACATTGAAACTAACCTGTACAAACTTCAAACGAAAGAAAAAGTTATGTGTGAAATGAAGCCTTAAGCTTCGCCCCCATACTGCTTCATAGTCCAAATGAAGGGGCAAGAAGGGAGAAATGAAGGGTGCACACTAACGTTAATTCCCATACCCAATCGAAAGAAGCATCAAGAAGGGTGAACCGAAGCCTACTTGCTCACACTAACCTCCAGGTCAAACGAAAGAGACATCCATAAGGCACACCATGTTGACTTCCAGGCCCAGATGAAAGGCACACCTACAATGACTCCAGGCCAATTGGAAAGGCTCAACATGCTGGCCTCCAGGCCCCAATCGAAAGTCAGGCCTTCATCCTTTTCAGGGCCAAATCGAAGAGAGCCAGAAAGTGCAGAATTGAAGGGTTTTCTGCCTAAATCAAAAAGACCCTTTTTCTTGCTTTTATTTTATCTTTGCTTTTATATTTTCATGCAATTCAATATGGTTGTAATAATGTAGGATTTTATATTTTTGCATTTTATTTTACTTTATACAAAATTCTAGTAATTAGGGTGTATGGCAAGATAAAATCAACAAGTAGACCACCCTGATCAAAAGACAAAAATGCATGCAATCAAACACACTTTGCACACGTGCACCTCTAGGGTTAACTCCACTTGTTGCCTTGAGAAAATGGTCATAATACGCATGTAAGACATCTTAGCCAAAACAATCAAAAGATCATAGTCCCTCGATGACGCTTCGAATGTTGCCTTACAAATGATCTTAGTCCCTCAAGAGAAATGCTAAGATGTCTCACAACATTGCTATTCATGACTATGCAATGACCCATGCCCATCCCTTTTACATACAAAGATAAGGCTTCTTAGAAATCAATGATAAGATAGCAATATCAAAGGAAATGAGGAAAACAACAAAGACTTTTGAGTAGGTAGAAATGTTCTTAGTTACTTGCTCATCTTCAAACACAAACACCTTTCTAAATGCACCAACACTTTCCATGAAATATTTTCAAAAGTCCAACACTTTGTATACATTCTGATAGAGACGAGAATCATTACAAAGTTAGCCTAAACGAAGGCGCTTTTCAAAAACACTTTCAAAACCCACCACAAAGCACACTTTCAAACAAAAGTAATGATCTAGCAAGCAACTAAGAGCCCATAGATAACTATGGATGAAAAGGGTGCTAACACCTTCCCTTTTCATAATCTACCCCCCGAACTCAAGAAATAATCTCGAAAGGTCTTTTCTGTTCTTTTCAGCCTTTCCTTATTGGATAAAAGAAAATTCGGTGGCGACTCTTGGTATCCACAACAATTGCGATCAAATGCAAAACACCCAAGTCAGTTCTCCCACCGTGTTACACTAACGTTTGATTACTAGTCTTTCCATACAAGTCTAGTTACTAACAGTAGTATATACAATAATTTAAAGTGCAGAAATATAAAGTGCGGGAATGTAAATCCTACGCTATTACATGGCTTTGTGAGAGGTACATTATAGAAATGTGAAAAGTAAAGTCCTAGTTATTATTACAAACTGGGAAGCGGTTACAATAAGATGAAAAAAATGCAAAAGTAAATAAATGCGCAAACGAATTAAAAGGGACGTCTAAATCCTAAGGAAAAGAAATATTTTTGTTTGTTTTGTTTTATTTTTTTGAGAAAAAAATGTTAAAGTAATTAATAATTGATTAACAAAATTAATTTTAATAAAAAAGGACTAGAACCGATTTTTTTGTGATCTTTTGATTTGATGTTTGTTGTAAAGAGGAAAACCATTAAGAGAAAATAAAAAAAACGAAAAGTAAAAATACACGAAAAATCCTTTGATCCAGGGAAGGGGATTGCCCTTTGATCCAGGAAGGAGACTGTCCTTCGATCCAAGGAAGAATGAGGGCTTTTCGATCCAGAGGGGAATAGGATTTTTTCGATCCAAGAAGGGATGCTTTGCTTTTAGATCCAGGGGTGGATGCTGCCTTTCAATTTGAATCTGCAAGACAAATATTAGCTAAATAAAGATGCAGGACCTGTGCATCGAACCCAGGTCCTTCGATCCTGCGCGCGTTGGTCTATTCACGCTGGATCTACAACAAATGTTAGAAACAAAAACAAATGCAAACCTGGGGGTCGAACCCAGGTCCTTAATCTTGAATACAAATCGAATGAACTACAAGTGTTAATATATCATGCAAATGTAAAGTTTGATCTTTTTACCAGTCCTTACCAACAGTGATGTATGAATCTGTGGCTTCAGGCGTGGGTACCCTTGTTTAAGGGTTGCTTCGATTTGGCACTTCTGGATATGGATGGGCTTGGAATAGACTCTTGGGAGCCCCAGGAGCATAAATTTAGTATTTGTGTGGACTGGGAGTACCTGCAATACTAGGTTCGAATTATAATATTTTTTTTTAATAATTTAGTATACTTTTTTGAGGTAGCGTGTGCGTGTATGAGCTAGTCTCTCCTTTTTTCGTGTGTCTTTTGAAATGTGTCCTAGGCCTTGTATTTATAGGAGTGTGATGCGCATGGAAATGGAAAGAGACAATCATTAACTAGCTTTGAAAGCAATGAGACCAAAATCAGACATATTAAAAGATTTCCTTTTTGAAATATTCATGCCTCTTTTGAAATCTTGGATGAACCTGAACACCTTTGACAGTCATTAACCAGCTTTGAAAGCAATGAGACCAAAATCAGACATATTAAAAGATTTCCTTTTTGAAATATTCATGCCTCTTTTGAAATCTTGGATGAACCTGGACACCTTTGACTTTTGAATTCCTTCAGGCCATGCCCTTCGATTGGCCTTAAGTTGCCTCCTTCGAGTGAAATTCTAGTGTGCCCTTCAAATAGACCTTCTGATTGCTTCTTCGAATTGACCTTTTGTGTACCCTTCGAATGGACCTTTTGTGTACCCTTCGAATGGACCTTCTGAATGCTTCTTCAAATGGACCTTTTTGTGTACCCTTCGAATGGACCTTCTGAATGCTTCTTCAAATGGACCTTTTGTTACTTCCTTTGAATGGAACACCTGTACATCCTTCAAATGGAACACTTGTGCATCCTTCGAATAACCCTTTTGTGTGCCTTTCGAATATCGCGCATGTATGCCTCATGCATTCTTCAAATGGTTCACCAATGTGGGCTCATAATGTGGCAATCATATACTGAAAGGTTTAGAGATAGAGTTGACGCAAGCAGATTTGAAGGGAACTATTGCCCAGTCGAAGCTAGCACAAAGGAAGCCAATGCCTTGTGGATGTTAGCATAAGGAGGTCATTTCTCTATGAATCGAAGGCCAGTTGAAAGGGTCTTGACCTTGTGCATTGAAAGCAAGCACAGGGGAAGCCTTTGCCCTTGTGAATCGAAACAAACTCGTAGTGGGTTCTTGCCTTGCGCAGTCGAAGCCTTGTGAACTTAACTTGATCGAAGGAAGCCCAACGCCCAATCAAAGACCTTGTGAACTTATCTTGATCGAAGGAGGCCCAGTGGCCAATCGAAGACTTACAGACCAAAGCCTGATCGAAGGGTTTTAGATGCCCAATCGAATCTCCTTGTCTAGATGATAATTGAAAAAACAAACTGCTCCGGGGCTAATAAAAAACACCCTATCTCAAAGCCAATCGAAGATACCTTGTTTATCTTCAAAATTTTTATTTTTCTTTAACCAAGTGTTTGTGACCACCCATATAAGAGAAAACCTTGGAAAACATGAGAGGGCAAATTTTGGGGCACAACAATTGTCACTGTACTGAAACTGTGCTTTTACTTCCTTTATATGATATTCAACTCTTGATTAAAAGCTATAAGCCTTTAGAGGGAGGATGACGAAAAAGATACCACAATCTATACAATATGCTTTTGAATAGACCTGGATGATGATGTACAGACGTTCTTTCAAATCCTAAACAGTGGAGTTATAAGAAAGATAATCCCTAGTCAACCCCTTTGAGCCTAAGAAGTAGGAGTTTTTCTTTTCACACAAATTAAAACCCCTAATCATAACCTGTAGCAGGGTAGTTTCTCAGTTAATTCAATGGCACATTCAAATGTAAGTTTTCCCTTCGTACATGACGAGTAGTGTCAGAGGTATCCTTCCAAAACAAAAGATGGTGATGGTTCCACATAATCATTGAAACAAGCAGTCATTATATCTCATAAGAAAAACCCGCTAAGTCAAAACCTATGAAGGAGACTTAAGAAAAAAAATTGGGGCATCCCGCTAACTGTAATCACAAAAGAAATAGTTCAGGAAAAAAGTAGGGATGATAAAATCAAAAGAGAGGTCGTTAAAAATCCTCAACAAAAAGAAAAAATGATGACTGCCTTCTCAAATAAATTTTCAGTATCCGAACCATCACCGGAATACCGGGGCCAGAACTTGATTGGGATTCTAAACATACAGTTAACTGAGATTAGGATTGAATAACATCATGAAGAACAGGTTGGGTACAAATAAAGTTTGAGCCTTTATATTTTGTTTCTTTAACTATGAACCAGGCTGCGTTACAACCCTTAAAAGTCCTAGTTGAAGCATGGGTTAGTTCGAAAGCATACTTTTACAAAAGGTATCCTGATTCCTGTACAATTTGCTATAAATCCCGAGTTGATATCACATTCTTACAAAATTTGTTTTTTTACTAAAAATTAATTTTCAAAATTCAAGACAGACATAAGCTTTGCATTTTTTTTAAATACCATGGTTTTCATATGACTAATTGTTCAACAATAGAGAAATACGCACAATGGATATTCAATGAACAGAAATCCTCTCAATGAACAAAATCACCTTTGATGGAAAGACATTTCCAGTAACATAACTTTCATAATCAAGGGGCATGGCACGGTGTCCAGCTGATCTGGGGCAGACGAGTCAAGATTCAAGGAATCTCTCAAAAGTGCCAAATAGCCAGGGGCATATCTCCATCTGAATCAATTGGGGCATTGGACATGAATTCCAGTAAAGGATCACGTGCAATCAAGAAAACATTTTCTGGCAGTGCTACAACACTTACTACTATGGATAGTGACAATTTTTCATACCCTATAAATGCAGACATAGTTAGAAAATACTACACATGAAAGAAGGCCCGCTAGGTCGACTGGACTAGGCAAAAATAAGGGCATCCCGGAGAACCAAAAGGTTTCGGGAAAAAAATTAGGGATATACATATGAAAAATCTGTACACCCGACAAGTAGAAAACCTGAAAAGGCGGCTTGGGCAAAAAAAAGGGTATCCCGGTTGGCTGAAAACCCGAAAGGGCGGTCCAGGAAAAAGTTAGCGATTAAAGTGTACGACTATGTCCCGTCATCTCGTCACTTGTTCATCAGTAGAAGGCTTATCACCCTGATCAAAATTTACTCAAGACTCTAGGAGTTGGGATAACATTCAAATCATATACAAAATCCCCAGCAGATACTTTCTTCAGCTGGTACAGAGACGTCCTCCTACAAAGTCCTTGCTACATTTTCAGCATACAGCCTAATGATGCCAGGTGTTCCAATATCCCCGACAGAGAAAGAGTCTCCAATTATTCCCCCGACATCTGAAATAATTCCTCAACATGGTTCATAAATTTCTTGGGTTCCCCAACAGGGCTTCATAAAAATCCCCAAGCGGTTTACGAAATTTTCCTTCCCCAACAAAGTTTATTTCTCTAACAACGGAAATCCATCTCTCAGCATTTCAACTTCAACAAAATTTTAAGACTTACACTATACATTCCCAGTAACAATCAGGGATTTATTTTCCCTAGTTCAGCAACACTGCAGTAGAACAACTGATACGTTCATACATTGCATTTATACATCATTCTATAAACATCATAGTATATGTAACACAAATGCATATATCACAATCACATTTATTTTGAGAACATCATTACCCGATGCATCCCATGCATCATGACACTGCATACAACTGACTCTTTACCTTTTTCAGGAAAGTTAGCAAGCAGACAAATATCATCACCAATTTTCAACAGTTCCAGATTAATTCCTGAAACCAGACAGGGCAACTATCTATGAATGACTGAGTGTAGATTAATTCTCGAAACAAGATGAGGCGACTATCTACAAGACCAGGTCAGAGATTAATACCTTAATCCAGACAGAACAACTATCTCAACGACCAACAAAAACAAGTTCCAGATTAATACCTGAAATATGACAGGACAACTATCTGTGGACGACTGATTATAGATTAATACCTAGAACCAGATAGAACAACTATCTACATGAGCAGATCGAAGATTAACTCCTAAAACAAGACAGGGAAACTATATTCCTTTCTCTTAGGTCAGAGATTAATTCCTGAAACCAGACAGGACAACTATCTCAACGACTAACAAAAAAAAGTTCCAGATTAATACCTGAAACAAGACAGGACATCTATTTGTGAACGACTGATTATAGATTAATACCTGAAACCAGACAGGACAACTATCTACATGAGAAGATTGGAGATTTACTCCTGAAACAAGACGGAGAAACTATCTTCCTTTCTCTTAGGTTAGAGATTAATTCCTGAAACCAGATAGGGTAGATATCTCAACGACCAACACAAAAGCAAGATCCCAGATTAATACCTGAAACAAGATAGGACAACTATCTGTGAACAGCTGACTGTGGATCAATTCTCGAAACAAGACGGGGTGACTATCTACATGACCAGACGAAGCAATCTTACACAGATTCCTTCTCACAATCTCCATATGCAGCTTTACACGGGCTCATCCTGAAGCAATCTTACACGAGTTTCTTCTCACAATCTCTAGATGAAGTTTAACACGAACTCATCCTGAAGCAGCCCTACACAGGCTCCTTCTAATACATTTCTAGATAACAGTTAATTTCATTCTCCCCAGCAAGTTATTGTGAAGCTTGGATTTCAACCAGAAAACAACTAACTTTCATCTCTCCAATCCAGAGATAATTCCGCAGTAGAGCCATAGACAACTAAAGCTCCTAGACTCTATCCCTCACAGGGTTTTCCTCGAACAAGAGAACAACAGAAATCAACATTCCCTAGTGGATTCCTCCTCAGACAACAGGAACATGAATCCCCATAAAGAGACTTCTTATGAAGTTAGCATCTACTCTGGATGGCACCTTTAAGCCCATCTCCGACAACTCTCAGTCATCTTCTCCAAATGGCATCTGTAAGCCCATTCCTGATATCATCAACCAACGAAGTTACTTCACGCGAGTGCAAATTTCTGGGCACTCTAGTGTTCAATCATCTTCCAGCTTTAGATCCCGAAAGGCAGACAAGTCAATCTACATCTTCAGGTTTAAGAAGATTGAACAGGGGCAGCTGTTGCACCCTAAAATTTTCCCACCCATTTTATTCATGGCATGCTCATTAAGGTCCTCATTTGCTCAAGGTTGACCAAGAATTGATCAGACAAATTCTCCCCTTAAGCAACGAGTTTCCATCTAAAGTTTCACCTCTCACAGAATTTTGGTTTGCAAGGGATTCAAATGATTTTCATGGCACCGTATAGGCCTTAGCATAATGGCATAGCTGAAAGAAAGAGAAGAAGTGTGCATGAAAAAGTGTAGGTCGAAGGCTGAAAATATGCCTAAGGGCTTTTGGGTCGAAGCAGCTTCGACGGTAGTATGCAGGCTAATTTGAAGGATCGAAGGAAGGCTAATTCGAAGGGAAATGTGAGGAGGCTTTTAAGGAGTCTTCGGTTGGAAGAGATAATAAGGAGCTTCAAAGGGTTTGTTTTCGAACCACTGAAATATAAGCTATTCGAAATATCTAAGGAAGGTTGGGTCGAAAGAAAGCGCGTGAGGAGGCTTTTTCTAAAGTCTTCAATTGGAAGAGCTAGTAAAGGCATCGAAGGGTGCTGTTTTCAAATCATGTAAATATAAGCTATTCGAAGTGCTACAAGAAAATACCTTTCGATTGACACATTTGTTTGAATGGGCACTTTGAAAAGAAGAATATTTTGGAATAAAAAAGCTTTTACTTTATCCAAAGAAACATGTGGAAGGCTAATGATTCGAAGCATATGCAACCTTCAAATATGGCATGATCGAAGGACATCTAGAAACGAGTCAGCTAGATATGAGTCATATTGTAGTTTTAGGATCAATATGCCTCAGGCATGTGCCTAAACGTACAAGGGAGTTGGGTGATCGAAGGTGCTCATAGGTTATCCTTCAATTGGTGCAATACAAGCTATATTTACCAATCGAAGGTGAACTAAGGGTCAATAAGGATGACTTTGTAAACGAAAAACAAAAGGTAGGATTGGAGTCAAAACTGTGTTCAAAGGAGGTGAACAGAAGGAAACTCCAAGAAAAGGAAATCGAAGAGAATAAGAATAAAGTTTGACTAGGAGAATTTTCCAGGTCAAACAACCAATGTAGATGGACTCAATCTAAGAAGCCATGAGGATGAAACCGTGAGAAAATAGAAGGGATCCACTCAGAGCCATCGAAGAACAAGGCTTGAGGGCATTCGAAAGAGTCAAGATGAGAAACTTGTCCAGGTTCATTCAAAACGCAAAAGGGTAGAAAATCATCAAAGAAGGCAACCTTTTAAGGCTCTCGATTCTGCCTTCAAAGCCATGGTTAATGGATGATTCTTTCCATTCTCGTTCACCACTGAGCTCCTATAAATACAAAGCTAAAGCGCAAGCGAGAGGCCCAGACACAAAAAATATTGCCACAAGAGACAACAACATTTTTCCAGACAGACACACACGCATCAGCCAAACGAAACATTGCCTCCATAGACGCATTACCTATACACAAGAAGCTGCTCCAGAAAACCATACCAAATTCTTAAAATACATTAAAGCTGTCAAAATTGAAACACACCTTACAGGCTCTTCCAGTCCAAATGAATACTAGCCCTCCTCGACGCTTAAAGCATCCTAAAACAAACAGATCTCGTTGCTCTGGTAGGGTAAAATTCTCACGCTCTAATCTTTCTGTTCATGCAATTTAAATAGATTTGATGCATAGATCCATATTCATATTGTTGTTTAGATTTGTTTTGACATAGAACATGCAAGGATTGAGGCAGGAATCAAGAAATACCATTGTTAGGGAAGCCTGTGACGTTCTGGTCGTATCTCCCTGTACAAACACCTTAAGCCCAAACCAATGCCATGGTTTTAATACCTCAGTATTTTATGATGTTTCGAATATATTGTTTTATGGTTATTCGTATTAATGAATGAACAGATGACCCGATGGTGAAGGATGTGTGTGTAAAGCTTGGAGAGCCTGGGTTCAATCCACAGGTTTTTGCGTTTTTCTCATTCTTTCTTTTCAGATCCAGCATAGCATGCCTACCATGCATCCTCACTCTCAGCCACCAGATCATTATGGATCCAGGTCCAGCGCTCCAGAAGCACTCCCCTATGATGAACCCTCAAGGGGCCAGCCTCACAAGATCCAGCGCATGCTTTGGGCCTTTTCCCTTTGGGCTTAATGGATCTGCTTCTTAGCACCCCCCCTATTTTCTAATCAATACCAGACCCACTTATCCCTTTTTTATTAATTCTTTTTTTTAGTTTGTTAACTTCAAAAAAATATTTTCTTTACTTAATTATAAAAATAAAATAAAATCACAAAAAACATTAGGTTAGTATTTTTATTAATTAAGCTAACTTTGTAAATAAGTTAATTAATTACTTTAACATTTTTTTTAATTTAAAATCAATAGACTTAAGATTCTAATCAATTTTAGTTCTATTTCTCAAAAATACCAAAAAATCATTTTTCTTAATACTTAAGGTTTCAGGACATTTTATATTTTTTCTTATCATTTTTCTATTTATTTTCCATTTAAATTCTAGAGAGAATGTATAGGTTGCATGATAAATTTTGTAATAAGTTTAATTTATTTTTTCTATATTTTTCTATTATGTAACTGCCCACATGATGTAATAGCGTATGATTTAATTTCCACACTTTATATTTTCTGTATATATATTAACTGCTTAGATGTATGATTAATAAGATTGTATGGCAAGAAATTAAAAACAAAACATTAGCAAACCTAACATCAAGATAAATAACTGAAACATAATACAATTGCACATGAGCACCTTTAGGATACTCCCACTTTGGTTGCCTTCGGAAAATAGTCACAACTCTAGAAACGTGAGAGATTTTAGTGGCTACCCTCTGGTTTAAAAGATCATAAGTCCCTCGATGACCCTCTCGATGTTGCCTCGGTAAAAATTATCTTAAAACCCTAGGGTAGTTACTAAGGTTTCTTGCCCAGTTGCCTTTGTGACTATAAACGTCCCTTCGAATGTACCTCAAACATCTACGAATAGGGATACCTGCTCACTAATAGTAGGATAACATTGTCTAAAGGAAAAAAAGGAAAAGAACATCCTTTCGAGAAAAAGTAGATAGTTCCTAGATGCTATGCTCAAAAAAAATTTACACTTACACAAAACAATTTTCAAAAACCTTTTCAAAACGCTTTATCAACACTCTTGAGGACTGATACAAGAGTTACCATAAAGTAACTCGCCTTACTATTGGCATTTCAAAAAATACTTTTCAAAAACACACAAAGCATAAGGTATTTCAAAATGAGCTAAGCATCTAAGAGCCCGTAGAAAACTACAGATGGAAAGGGTGCTAACACCTTCCCTTTCCATAATCTACCCCCTTACTCAGAAAACTCTCGAAAGGTCTTTTTCTGTTCTTTTCACCCTTTCCTTTGTTGGATAAAAGAAAAGCCGGTGGTGACTCTTGTTTACCGCGACATTTACGAACACAAATGCAAAACCAGTATAACAGTCGATTCTGCCACCGTATTACACATTTATATATCATGCATCATATCATGAACAGGTTTTCCAGTGCAGGTTTCTCATTTTTCTCGCTGTTTATTTCAGCAGAAAAATGGCTCTTGAATAGAATGTCAAAGATCTCCAAGCTCAGTACACACAGTTCCAAGAAACTCTTCTAAACCTGGCCAAGGGACAACAAGAAATAATGATGCTCCTTACTAAGCAAAAGAAGAAGACCAAGAAACATGTTGTACTTAATTTGGGAAGGAGATTCAAAGGCCCGGTCTAACCAATTCAAGTTGTGGAAGTCTCCTCTGATGAAGACGATGACCAAGATTAAGAGGATAGGATAGTCAAGCAGGAAGATAGGAATAACCAAGGTTCTGAAGATGAGGACTACTTGGACGAGCAATACCCTCCTACTGATGACAAATACAGACAACTGGAGGATAGGCTCAAGGCTATGGAGGTCCAAAAGATACCGGGATTGGATTTCGACGAATTAGGTTTGGTTTCAGGGGTGGTCACCCCAACTAATTTCAAGGTCCCTATTTTCGTCAAATATGACAGGGTCTCTTGTCCTAAACTGTACTTGAGGTTGTATGTCAGAAAGATTTAGCCTCACACTGCTGACCAGAAGTTATGGGTCCATTTCTTCCAAGAAAGCTTGGCTGGCACACAACTGTAATGTTTCTATCAGTTGGAGGGGACCAATATCTGTACTTGGGAAGATTTGGCTGCTGCTTTCTATAAGCAGTATCAATACAACACTGACCTGGCACCAACCCGAGTACAATTACAGAATATGTCCATGGGCCCAAGAGAAGGGTTCAAGGAATATGTGCAGAAGTTGAGGGACCTAGCTGGTAGAGTGCAACCTCCTTTGAATGATCGGGAAATGGTAGACATGTTTATGGGTACTCTGATAGGCCCATTTTTTAATTTGCTGATTGGGAGTTCCTCATTGGGCTTTACAGAGATGATCCTGATTGGAGAAAGGATCAAAAGCAGTATAAAAAGTGGGAAGATCCCGACGACTGCATCTTCTAGTGCTGTGAAGAAGCCGTTCAGAGGTAAGAAGGAAGTTGGTTCTGTCTATGGCTAGAAAAGCCGTAGCAAAGTTAATCGCCACGAGTCAGTAGGAGCAGTTCTGATTTCCAATCCAGCACCTTCCCAACAATAACAGCAGGGTAACCGTCAAAGGCCAGATGCTTCGAGAAGGAAGTTCACTAAGATCCATATGCCTTTGTCTTAGGCACTGCAACATCTTTTGAAGGCAGCATTAATAACATTGAAGGTTCCTCCTTAAAATCCCAACACTACCTCTCCTCGATACAATCCTAATGCGAGATGCGCCTATCATGCCAATAGTCCTGGATATGACACGAATAGCTGTTGGGCTTTGAAGATTAAAATTCAAGATCTGATTGACAACAAGGAGATTGAGTTTGATCCTACGGAGACTCCCAATTTTATTACTGCGCCTATGCTGAAACACGATAAAAGTGTGAATGTTATTGATGTTGCTTCTGCCGAGGAAGATGCTGATTGTGACTTTGACAAATGGATCTTTCCTACTACCAACAACGAACTTTGCAATTGGAAGGCTGAAGATGTTGTCTCAATCTCCTTCAGATAGGAGTAAATGCTATTTTCTATTTTCTTGCTCTGAAAGTTTTTGGTTATGTAAAATTTGAACAATGACTTCAAAACCTTGTGTCTTACCCGGGGCACAACGGTTCATTTGTTAAGGGTTGATTAATTCATAAACATTTGCTCATTCGATAAAAACATTGGACGTTTTGCATGCAGATTTTGTGATCCCTGTCTTTCTTTTTTATCTTATTTCATTTTTCAAAATAGCTATGTGTTCTCACACACACCCACACACTAAATTGCAGATCCTCATCCACTTTGGATCTCGTCGAAAATAATTCTGCTATTGCCTCATATAACTTTGAAAATCCGATCTACCAAGCCTAAGACGAAGGTAAGGAAGATTGTGAAATACCTGGAGAATTTGCCAGACTCTTAGTACAGGAAGAGAAGACTATCCAACCACATGAAGAGCCAATCGAGGTGGTGAACCTGGGCAGTGAGATAGATAAGAAAGAGGTCAAGATAGGCGCTGACTTAGACAATAGTGTCAAGAGCAAGTTAATCCAGATGCTACATGAATATGTTGAAATCTTCGCCTGGTCGTACGAAGACATGCCAGGGCTCGACACTGATATTGTGGTTCACCGTATGCCAATGAAAGAGGGTTGTACTCCGATAAAACAGAAGGTTCATCGCATACCTCCTGAAATGTCAGAAAATATCAAGGCTGAGGTTATGAAACAATTCAATGCAGGGTTCTTAGCAGTAACGTCGTACCCTCAATGGGTGGCTAATGTTGTTCCGATACCAAAGAAAGATGGCAAGGTACGTATGTGTGTAGATTACATGGATTTGAACAGGTCAAGCCCCAAAGATGACTTCCCGCTACCACATATCAATGTTTTGGTCGACAACACCGCCCAACATAAAGTATTCTCCTTCATGGATGGCTTCTCAGGCTACAATCAGATTAAAATGGCGCCTGAAGACATGGAGAAAACTACCTTCGTCACACAGTGGGGCACTTTCTATTATAAGGTTATGCCTTTTGGGTTGAAGAATGTCGAGGCAACCTATCAGCATGCCATGGTAGTCTTATTTCATGATATGATTCACCACGAGATAGATGTCTAAGTTGACGATATGATAGCCAGGTCGCAAACTGAAGAAGAGCATCTTGATCATCTGCACAAACTATTCGAAAGACTGAGGAAGTACAAGCTAAGGCTAAAACCCAAACAAGTGCGCCTTCGGGGTGAGATCTGGTAAGGTCTTGGGCTTTGTCGTCAGTGGTAAGGGTATTGAGGTTGATCTTGCAAAAGTTAAAGCCATTCAAGAGATGCCAGCTCCTCGTACCGAGAAGGAAGTCATAGTTTTCTTAGGACGGCTGAATTACATTGCCCGTTTCATTTTGCATTTGACTGCTACTTGTGAGCCAATCTTTAAGTTGCTGAAGAAATATCAAGTGGTAAAATGGAACGAAGACTGTCAGATAGCTTTAACAAGATTAAATAATACCTAAAATAACCTCCTATTTTGATGCCACCAGTTGAGGGACGACCTCTGATCATGTACTTAACAGTGTTAGAGAATTCAATGGGGGGTGTGTACTGGGGCAACATGACGAGTCTGGTCGAAAAGTGCATGCAATATACTACCTTAGCAAAAACTTTACCGACTGTGAAACAAGATATTCACTACTCGAGAAAACTTGTTGCGCTTTGGCATGGGCTGCTCTCCGGCTAAGACAATATATGTTGACCCATACTACCTTATTGATCTCTAAAATGGATCCCATCAAGTATATATTTGAGAAGCCATCTCTCTCCGGAAGAATAGCTCGGTGACAGATGGTCTTAACAGAATATGATATCCAGTACACCACTCAAAAGGAAATCAAAGGAAGTGTATTGGAGACAATTTGGCACATCAGGATGTGGATGACTATCAGACTATAAAATTTTAGTTTCTGGACAAAAACATTATGCTAGTAACAAATTGTGAAGAACCTGGACCGTATGAAGGACCTGAACAAGGATCCCGATGGACTATGGTTTTTAATGGAGGTTCCAACACTCTTCACAAAATAATTGGTGTTGTGATTATTTCCTCCGAAGGTTGCCATACACCTTTTACTACCAGACTATGCTTTGACTGTACCAACAACATGGCCGAATATGAAGCTTGTATCATGGGTCTTAGGGCTGCTATTGACCTAAGAATCAAATTCTTAAGTGTGCACGGAGATTCATCTTTGGTAATCAGTTAAGTTAAGGGAGATTGGGATACGAAGCACCCAAATCTCTTTCCTTATAAAGAGCATGTACTAACCCTGATCCCATATTTCGAGGAGATTACCTTCGAGCACATACCAAGAGAAGAGAATCAGCTGGAAGATGCTCTGGCTACCATGTCATCCATGTTCAAGGTCAGATGGGACAATGAGGCTCCCAGAATTTTGAAAGGTTTGACGAACCTGTGCACTGCTGTGAAATAGACGCTGATGGAGTAGAGGAGAAGCCTTGGTTTCACGAGGTGAAAAAGCACCTAGAGACTCAAGAATACCCTGAAGGGGCATCTATCAATGATAGGAAATTCTTACGAAGGTTCTCGGCTAAATTCTTCTTGAGCAATGGAATTATGTACAAGCGTAATCATGATTGAACCCTGCTTCGCTGTATGGACAAGAAAGAAGCAGATGTGATTATGCAAGATATGTACAAAGGCGTCTTTGGTACTCACTCCATGGGCATACTATGGATAAAAATATCTTGAGAGCTGGTTACTATTGGTCGACCATGGAAGCTGACTGTCACCATCACTCGAGAACTTGTCATAAGTGTTAAATCTACGCCGATAAAGTTCATGTACCTCTAGTTCCTTTGAACATCATGACTGCTCCTTGGCCATTTGCAATGTGGGGCATCGATATGATTGGAGAAATCAAACCTACAGCCTCTAACGGACATCGCTTCATCCTGGTCGCCATTAATTACTTTACAAAGTGGGTTGAAGCAGCTTCGTTCGCCTCTGTTACCAAGAATTTGGTTGCCCGGTTCATCAAGCACAACCTGATTTGTCGGTATGGCATCCCTGAAAGGATCATCACAGACAATGGTACTAATCTTAACAACACAATAATCACCAAGCTCTGCACGAAGTTCAAGATCAAGCATCACAAGTCTTCTCCGTATCGACCTAAGATGAATGGCGCAGTGGAAGCCGCCAATAAGAATATAAAGAAGATCATACAGAAGATGGTTGTGACATATAAAGATTGGAATGAGATGTTATCGTTTTCTCTTCACAGCTACCGCACTTAGGCTAGAACATCAACTGGGGCAACCCCATTCTCTCTGGTATATAGTATGGAAGCTGTCCTACCTGTTGAAGTTTAAATTCCTTCACTGAGAATCATGAAATATGTAGACTTGGACGAAGACGAGTGGATTCAAACCAGGTTGGATCAACTAAACCTAATTGACGAGAAAAGGCTTGCTGCTGTCTGTCACAGTCAGATGTACAAGAAACACATGATCAAGGCATTCAACAAAAAGATCAAGCATCAGGTATATCAGTCTAGTGACTTGGTAATAAAGCGCATCATTCTACCGCATAGGTGATCCCGGGGGAAAATGGACTCCCACTTATGAAGGGCCATTTGTAATCAAGAAAATATTCTCTAGCGGTGCTATGATATTAACCACTATGGATGGTGAGGATTTCCCGCATCATGTGAATGCAGACATAGTCAAAAGATACTATGCATGAAAATGACCCGCTAGGTTGGCTGGCCTAGGAAAAATAAGGGCATCCCGGCAAACCAAAAGGGTTCGGGAAAAAAGCAGGGATATATATGAAAAGACTGTACACCCGGCAAGTTAAAAACCTGAAAAAGTGGCTTGGGCAAAAAAGGGTATCCCGGTGGACTGAAAACCCGAAAGGGTGGTCCAGAAAAAAGGTAGGGATAAAAGCGCACGACTATGTCCCATTGGATCATTCACTGTAAGCTTTATTACCAACACTGAAGTTCAAATGGTACAAATAAGTTTAATCTCCTTCTTCCGACAGCAAGGGATGAGATCTTCGAAGACATTAGGACAATAGCAGAGTTGGAACCTGACGAGACTATTTCCACATAGCTATATGTTTTCACTTTGTAATATTTTCTTCGACGATTTCCTCTTACTAGGATTTCCGTCTCTTTGTATAAAATCGACTGTTTATGGGCCAAACTATCAATACAAGGAAAATTTCAAAGTCAAATTCCGTTTTTACTTTTTCTGTTTTTGTTTGCAAAATGTCCAACAAACTAAAATTGAACGAGCATGTGCATATGAATACAATTGACTGTTAAACAAATATATGCGTAAAAAATAGGAATGAGCAGTTACTCAAGACTGTAGGAGTTGGGATGACGTCCAAGCCACCCATTAATCCCCACAGAGCAACTTCTATGAGGTTATCCCTACATGGTAATCTTTGCAAGTTCATACATTCCCTGCAATTTTCCCAGCAGATTGCTCTAGCAGATAAAGGACTGCAGGCTTCCTCCCAGTAATGTTGCTTATCTACAGGAACCCAATCATTATAGTTTATGGGAATTCTTATCCCCAGTTGAGTTTTCAAAACTGTAAAAGCCCCAACAAATTACTTCTCTCCAATAAAGCTCATTCTCCTCAACAAAGAGCTTCCCTCAGCAAGATATTCCTCCATCACCAGGGTTTATTTCCCCAACATGGTTTATCTCTCCAGTGAGGTCCAATCTCTCCTGCTTGAGTTTGTTTCTCAGATGGCCATGAGTCATTGGTAAGACTCCCTTACCCAGTGAAGTCATCAATATCCCTAAAGAGTTGCTACTGAATCTAAAATCGGATCAGATGTCAGTAAACTTTATCCTCCTCAGATGAGCCAGAAAGTTATCCATCGATGTTATCCCCAGTCAGGGTATACAAGGAATTATAACTCCTCAGTAGAGCAAAGAATGACCAAAGTTTTTGAACTCTTTTTCCCCCAAGAAAGAGTTAACACTCTCCAACAGATTTCCCTTAGAAAATAGAAATCAATGTTCCCCAGTGGAGTTTCCTCAAATAGCAAGTAGGAATCCCTAGCGGAAACAATTCCCAGAAGATTGAAGATTACACATACTCTTCATCCCCAGCGACACTCAGTGATTTATTTTCCCAAAAAAAGATGCTGCTCAAGTTTACAAATGAACTTCGATAACATTTCTCATCCATACATCATTTATAACATATCATAGCATATGCATACGAAATGCATGTAGCACAATCTCATTTATTTTGAGAACATCATTACACAATGCATTTCATACATCATGACATTGCATAAAGTTAATTCTTTATCTTTTTAGGTGAAGTATACAGTTAGATGAATATCTTCAACTATCTACATAACCAGACAACATTTCCTCGGAGACTGAATTACGACAAAGCATTTCCTCGGAGATTGAATTCCGACAAAGCATTTCCTCGAAGACTGAATTCTGACAAAACATTTCCTCGAAGACCAAATTCTGACAAAGCATTTCCTTGGAGACTGAATTCCGATAAAGCATTTCCTTGGAGACTGAATTCTGACAAAGCATTTCCTCGGAGACTGAATTCTGGCAAAGCATTTCCTCAAAGACTGAATTTCGACAAACATTTTCAGAGACTGAATTCCAACAAGCATTTTTTCAGAGACCGAGTTCCGACCAACGTTTTACCTCAGAAGCTTATCCGGAAAAGCTTTTCCCCTCAGAGATCTAACAAATATCCCCTTCAGAGACTAAACTCTAAAAGGATAGTTCCTTTGAAGACTCATTCCAATACCCTTTTCCAATTAAACACGGGTAAAAGACCTCAACTGGTTCAGTTTAAATCAACCAAGGATTTATTCTGGTACTTCTTCCAGTTGAAGTCAACAATTACTTTGGATGGCATCTATAAGCCTATCTCTAAAGACTCTCCTTCACTTCTGCAAATGTCATCTATAAGCCCATTCCAGATTCAATCAACTATAAACATCACCATCTTGCACAGGCGATTGCAAATTTCTACGCACTTGAGTGTTCAATCATCTTCTACCTTCAAGTCACGAATGGCGGACATACCAATCTAAATCTTCAGGTTTAAGAAGATTGAACAACGGAAGCTGTTGTACCCCAAAATTTTCCCTCTCATTTTTCTCAAGGCATTTTTTTAAAGCTCTTCAAATAGTCAAGACACTCAAGGGTTGACTAGTCAAGATGCACCTCCTAAACCAAAGGCCTACAACTAGGGTTTAGATTTTCTCAAGGAAATTTGGTTTGAAAAGGTATCAAGTGGCTTCCATGGTTCTTCATAGGTCCTCAAAAAGGTTCATGTCAAGTTTCAAGCCCTACATCACAAATTTGCCCAGTCAATGGCTCAGATGATTGAAAATCAACTGTATTGATCAAAAAGTCAACTTTGGTCAACATATAGTCAAACTTCAAGAATTTGGGTCAACATCAATATTTTGAAGTGATATTCATCATTTGATCAAGGTTTGATCATGATTCCCCAAGGAAAGCTCTCAAATCATCAAAAGTCAAGATTTGTCAAATTAGGGTTTCCTTAGGAGAAGTCAAGTGACCTTTGACCATGCATAACTTTCACATGCTTCATCAAATTTTCCCCAACAAAAGCCTATTTTGAAGAAAATTCAATTCTATACAACTTTGCTAATATTCTCAAGTCCAAAAAATGCTTCATTTGGAAGGTATGATCTCATACATTATAGGTCATTTTCAAAAGTCAACAAAAGACACTTTTTGTCAAGGCAACTTACATCAAGATAATGTCTTCGAAAGAAAAAATGATCAACATAGAGATTGTAGAGGACGTCTTGAGATTTCCAAAAAGTCCAAGATCATATTCAAAAGATTAAAATTGAGAAAGTTATGAGGTGCACAAGTTGGACAATTTTTAAGAAATGCATGAAATCTCAATTGAGCAATTTGTGATTTTTGCTTATTGGGCTTAATCTTTTGGACTTCAAACATGTCCATGACCTTGCAAAATACAAAATAAATTACATAAAATCACAAATAAGAGATTATGACATATGAACTAGTGTGTTGGGTCAGCTTTGGGCCTAAGAATCCGTGCAAAACATGTCTAGGTTCATGCAAGAGGTAAAAGTGGCAAGAATCACACAATTTAGGCAATTTTTCAAATTTTATTCTTGTCATGAAACCATGGTTAATGCTAGGATATTTTGCCATGTTTGTCAGCCTCCTCATCCCTCTATAAATATGCAACAATATTAGATTATAAAGGACACACAAAGATTGCCCAAGAGTGCACTACAAAACTTTCAAAAATTCCAAAGTTGTCAAAATTCGTAGCTGTACCTCCAGTCATCATCAGTCCAAACCAAACACTTTATCTATTCCCCGAAGCTCCCAGGAGCTTACCCTGACCCTCCTTGAAGCCCAACACACGCATGAACCACCACCTTCAATCATCACTGTTTGGTAAAATTCTAAAAATCAAATCTTTTTTTTTTGTGTTTTTGAATGCTTTGACATGTATGTATAAGTTTCTAGACATCATTAGAACATGTTAAGAGCGTCACATGGAGTTCATGACGCATAAATCATGATGTTCCATTTTGGAATCGTGCTAGGGTTTTTGGTTCGTAATTTAAAATGCAGGGACTTTCAGGCCAAACTAAGGCCATATTTGGACTCAGGAGGCAATTTTGTATGGAGTAGACCCTTTGGTTTGCCACGAATCTCACGTTTTTTATAGGTTTCATTTTTGTACCAACCGGAGAAGACAACCGGAGAGTTGACTCCGGCGTGTTGACTTCGGTGGCCCAAACGCCAACATCCAATTGGCTGTTTCAAATCTGACTGGGCGCGCGTTTGAAATTTGAAAAGATGACTGATTTCATATTATATTGTTTTCATTTTATTATGCTCACGAATGATTAGCATAGCCCAGTGGTAGAAAGCGCACGTTTAAGTCACTCCCTCACAAGGTCCTGGGTTCGATCCCAGGTTTTGCATTTGTGCTCTTTTTCTAACATTTTCTTGCTGAATCCAGCGTGTTACATTCCAGCGTGCCTACCGTATTCCTTCAACTCTCAGCCACCAGATCTGTACATATCTGATCCAATGCGCCCAGGAATGTTTCCCCATGGTGCGCTCCATTGAACCGCTTACACCGGATCTAACGTAAATATTCAGGACTGTTTGGATTGGGCCTAATGATTTTGGCCTTTGCACCCCCTAATTTCGTTTTTCTCATTAAAGGCCCATTATCTTTTCTATTTTGTTTTGTTTAAATTTCATTTTCTTTTTTAAAAAATTAATTTCTTAATCACAAAATCAAAATCACCCAAAATATTAGAATTAGGTTTTGTTAATTAGATTAATTTTTTTAATTAATTATTTTAATCACTTTTTTTCATTAACTAATTAGACTTAGGGATTTCTTAATTTAATTATTCTTCTAAACACAAATGCAAAAACAACAAAAATATTTCTTTTCTTACCATTTAGAAATTTTTAGGGCTTTCTCTTTTTCGCGCGTTCAGTATTTACTCGCATTATTACCAAATATAATGTAACTGTATATGGGATGTAATAGACTTTAACTAGGACTCTTTACAATTTTATTTCCCCCATTTTTTTGGTTTGTAAATCCTCTATCCGAAGCATTGTAATAACGTAGATTCAAATTCTCGCACTTTTATTTTTTGTACTTATCTATACATATTAACTACTAGATGAATGCTAATAGACTTGTATGATAAGATCTGAAAACAAATGGTAGAAAATCTAAATGTTTAAAGAAAAATAACTGAAACACAACATACTTCGCATACGCGCACCTCTAAGGTACCTCCACTTGTTGCTTTCGGAATAAAACAAGTCACGTCTCTCAAACGTAGGAGATTTTAGCAGTGACCCTTTGGTTATAAGATCATAAGTCCCTCGATGACCCTTCCGACGTTGCCTCGGATAATGATCTTAAAACCTTAGGGTAATTACTAAAGTATATTACGAGTTGCTTTTGTGACTGTACGATAACCCGCGCCTGTCCCTCAAAACATCCAACAACAGGGTTACCTACTGACTAATAGTAGGATAACACTGTCTAAAGGAAAAGAGGAAAAGAACAAAGACCGTTCAAGTAGGTAGACCGCTTATAGTTGCTTGCTCACAAAAAACAAACAAAATAATTTTTGCACACATACACAAACTCTTTTCTAAATATTTTCAAAGACAAAAAACACTTTGTATACTTTCTCGCCGAAACGAGAAACATTACAAAGTTCGCCGCACTAAGGCTCCTTTTCAAAATATTTTCAAAACACACTTACACAAAAAGCATTTTCAAAGTGAGTTAGCAACTAAGAGCCCGTAGATAACTACGAATGGAAAGGGTGCTAACACCTTCCCTTTCCATAACTTACCCCCCGAACTCAAAATCTTTAAAAAAGTCTTTCCTTTTCTTTTCACCATTTCCTTTGTTGGATAAAAGAAAAGTCGATGGCGACTCTTGCTAACCGCAACATTTGTAATAAAATGCAAAACTAGTAAAGTCAGTTCTTCCACCGTATTACAATATTGTTATCATATGATTGTGTGTACAAATCTAGTTATGGTGGTGAATCTAAGTGTTGGTTTAAGAACAAATGGGCGCCTTCGTTGGTGATGTTGGCACAATAAAGGCATTGCGCTAACTCGGCAAGGCTCTCGCATATAAACTGCATAATTGGGTTGATTTGATGAGTCCCTTCGAGAAGTGTGAGTTGGCTCTACCATGAGCATGAAGAAGTTTTGGGAATCACTTCGTCCTTCATTTAGGTTTTGGAGAATTTCACATTTAGTCTTATCTCGTTGTGAAACATGAGTAAAGCTTTCAACATGTAGTTGAGAATGAAATCATGTGTGGGGTTTAATTATGGATCAAGCATAATTTTCTCTTGCGATGGCTATGGAAATGAGAGGAGATTGTGATGATAATGCGTTGTTGAAAGCTCTGGGGTTCATTGTTGTGTTTCCAATTTATTTTTACTTTTTCAATGAAATAAACTTTTCTTCTATATAAATGATAAAGGTGACTGACCTAGATTGAGGAGGCAGAGATTGAAGATGGTGTTGAGTGATCCAGATTGAAGAGACATAGACTGGAGATGACGCTCAATGATCGCAATCCCAACCACCTACATCCTTGTATCGCTGTTACAACCATATTTCGAAACACAATTGTTCCACATCCATGGGGTTCCACATCTCGATATCATCCATGGGGTTCCACATCAAGGCTAGCATTCAAAATGAACAAAATATAATTCTTATCAAGAATATGATGGAAATGAAATTAAGAATCAATTTTTTTTGAAACAATGACAATAATGTTCATGTCGTTGCCATCGACAACTATGTCACATTGATTAAACTTGAGTCCCATGCCATCTTTATTATGGTGATCCATGACCCAAATTAAGGAGGTGGAGATTGAAGATGGCTTTGAGCGATCGCAATCGAAACCCACCCTTATCATTAGATAGTTGTTACTACCATATTTTGAAACGCGTCCACGTCGTTGTCACTTATTGAACTTGAGGCTTGTGTGATTTTTAAAGGGTCCTACGGCAAATCAAACTGAACTTGTAATTAATAATACAGTAAGGAATCTATATGCGATAAGCAGAGTAAAATATCCTTTGAAACTGGTTTGTGATATGTAGATATTGATATTTCCTTATCCAACTTTTAGATGTGTATATATAATGAGCTCGTTTATCCTATTTACGAGATGATGAGATAGGGTTCTTAACAAATATCTTTTCTCTTTAACAATTCAATGATGATTTACACTCAAAAAATACTATTTATGTCACTTCATCTCACAATTTAAGATCAAGCAATAATACAATGTAGCGATATTTATTTACACCTAAAAATATAAAAATACAAAAATTCCTACACCAAATTCATATACTATAGGGTGAACAATAAAATATTATAATAATAAAATAATATTTTTTAAAAATATAAAAAATTTATTTTTATTTTTTAAATTAAGAGATATTGATATAAAATGATGTGATTAACCAATTTCATAATGTATTAACTAATATTTTATATTTCATTAGTCAATTTTATTTTGCTATTAAAAATTATTTTTAACATCTAATCGTTTATTAACCAATTTTATTATTTTATTAATTAATTTTTTATATTAACTAACTTTTAATTTACGTGTTTATTAATCAACTTTATCACTTTATTAATTAATTTTTTTACATTTCTTTAACAAACTTTTTTTTAATACTAAAAATTATTTTTAATATCTGGACGTTTATTAATCAACTTCATCATTTCATTAATCAAATTTTTATAATATATTAATCAGCTTTATTTTACTATTAAAAGCCATTATTCATACACTATTCACGATCATGACAGTGTTTATTGTTTACTGTATTCATAGGCGGTTCTACCATACGGCCAGCTTGGGAAAATGCCAAGGCTCGGCCCGGCTCAATTTTTTTTTTAGTATTCATTTTTTTTTAAATAAATAAAATTAAAAGAAAAAAAATAGTGGAACTTAGAATTGGAAAAATTTAAAGAGGGAAAAAATTATTGAATAACAGTCGTCGCCGTTCTCTTTCCTTCTACGTTCAATCTGTCATCGTCAACTTCTCTTACAGTTCTATATCATTTCTACAGCAGGTAATGTAAAATTTTAACTTGATTATTAAATAGCAGATGTGTGTGTTTCTCTTTCTATATAATATAAATATACTGCATGTGTTTGACTTGGTCTGCTAATCTATTTGATATATTTGTCACAACAAGAAATAAGGATTTAGAGATTACTAATATACTGGTAAAGAATTAGATAGACACGTATATAATTTTTCTCTTTTTGTACTTTTATTTCGCCGGAAAGTTGACAAATGTTTAATGCAAAAAGTTTAATTTAAGCCACCAAACTAGTACAAAATTGAATTGACATATTTACAATTACAAATCAATTAGTGATTATGCTGCTTGCTATTTTTCAAATGAAACTTGTAGAAATAAGTCTATATATTATACTTGTTTAGTTCCATGTTTGATTCTAATTTATTGATTAAAAATGAGGTTGTTTGATTAACCATGTACTAATTTATTAATTAATTAGAGTTTAAGTTGTTTGATTAACCATGTATAACTATAAATACTAATTTATTTATTAGAGTTTTAAATTTTATTTTATTTGTTTGAAGAACATTGTTTATTCTTATTTGTTTTTTTATTATTATTTTTTTAAATTTTGAAACTACAATTTTGAAACTATTTTATCTTTTGTTCAGAGATGAGGAGATTTTTGGTTGCTAGAGAAAATATTGAGAATATGAATGTTGTGCAACCAGAAGTCAAATTAGAACTATTGTCTAATGTGATTAATGAGTTTAATCCAAATGAGATTGTGCGTGATCCAGGTCGTAGGAAACAAATTAATGAGTATGCTCTGGATATTCAAGACCAAGTGAGGAGGGCGTATATATTGAAGGGTCCAATGCAATCAGATTTGCCAAGCTTTCCTCGTACTCCATTTGGGAGTGTTAAAAGATCATTTAGTAAATCATGGTATAAGAATTATACATGGTTAGAATACAGTGAGATAAATGATGCAAGTTATTGTTTTTATTGCTTTCTTTTTAAGCAATCTGGAAGGACCGAGCACTTTTATTTTGAAGTCTTCACTAAAAGTGGATATAGAGATTGGAAGCATGCATCTCAAGGCTTGAAAGGTCACGTTGGTAGTCATAATAGTTTTCACAACTCATGTATTAAGCACTGTGATGATTATAATAATAAAAGATAAAGTGTGACAAGTAAGTTTGTTAAAGCAACCAAGGAATCAAAAGAATTGTATAAGATTCGTTTGAGTTGTTCTGTAGATTGTTTAAGATATCTCATAGCACAAGGCATGACTTTTCATGACCATGATGAATCCTCTACTTCTCTAAATAAGGGTAATTTTAGAGATGGTAGATTGGGTAAAATTTCAAATTGAACAAGTGAGAGATACTTTTGACCATGGTGGAAAAAATTACACAATGACTTCTAGTGACTTTCAAAAGGAGCTTGCAACGTTTTGTGCATATAAAGTTACCAAGGTGATTATGGAAGAGCTTAGTGATAGAAAATTCTCCGTGTTTATTGACGAGTCACGTGATATATCCGTCAAAGAGAAAATGGCACTGATGTTGAAGTTAGTAGTTGTATTTTCCAATTTTCATTACCTATTGTTTTTTATGCCGCCAAGTAAACTTATTGAATTTATTTTAGGTTTTTGAATGACAATGGGAATGTTGTGGAACAATTTATTGCTCTACATCATGTCGAAGATATTACATCAGAGTCATTAAAGAATGCTCTTTATGATATTCTTGATAAGTACACTTTATCGATTTCAAGGATACGAGGGAAAGGATATGATGAAGCTTCAAATATGAGAGGTGAATTTAATGGTTTGCAAAGAAAAATTCTAGATGAAAACCCTTATGCTTTCTATGTTCATTGTTATGTTCATCGTTTGCAATTAGTTGTTGTGTCTGTTGCTAGTAGTTGCTCATCTATTCATGATTTCTTTGAGTATATCTCCTTGATTGTGACCACAATAAGTGCATCTTGTAAGAGACAGGATGCTTTGAAGAAGGCACAACACCAATATATTTTAAATAAACTTGAGAGTGGTGAGATATCTAGAGGAAAAGGCTTGCACCACTCATCTAGTCTCACTAGACTCGGGGATACTAGACGGGGTTCACATCATACTACATTGCTTCATTTAGATCATATGTGGTCCTTCGTGTTAAAGGTGCTTAGTATGGTTGATGAAGATGGACGTGGACCATCTCAAGCAGTGGGTTTGATAGAAAAAATGGAGAGCTTTAAATTTTATTTCATTTTGAAGTTAATGTTAAAGTTGTTTGGTATCACAAACGAGCTTTCAAATGTCTTGCAAAGAAAAGATCTTAATATTGTGATTATCATGGAATTAGTTGATGATGTCAAAGCTCGGTTGGCCACAACGAGAGAAAGTAGTTGGGATAATTTATTTGTCGATTTCCAAAAATTTTGTGTTGCTAAAGGTATTCCGGTTCCAAATATGGATGACGAAATACCGATTCAGGGTCGTTCAAGGGTAGAAGAGAGGACTATCACTAATCTTTATCATTATCGTGCAGAGATTTTTTATGTTGCTATTGACAAAATATGTGTGGAGATGGGTCATCACTTTAGTAAAGGAAGTAACATTATCCTTAATTACTTCTCATGTCTTGACCCCAAGAACTCTTTCTCCAAGTTTAATGTTGATAAGCTTGCTCGTCTTGTTGATATTTATCATATAGACTTTTCTGATGATGATCAAGGAACAATAAGGGATCAACTTGACACTTATGTTCTTCAAGTGAGAAGAAATGCTTCATTTTCCATTTGTGAAGATGTTCAAATTTTGGCTATGAAGATGGTTCAAACTGAGAAGCATTTGATATTTTCATTCCTTTATAAACTTATTGAGTTAGCTTTGATATTGTCAGTGTCGACATCATCCGTTGAAAGAGCTTTTTTAACAATGAAGATTATCAAGTCGAAATTGCGCAATAAGATCAACGGTGCGTGGTTTAATGACTTGATGGTATGTTACACCGAGCGGGAGATATTCAAGTCACTTGATGATATTGATATTATTCAAACATTTACGCAAAGAAGTCTCAAAAAGGACACTTTCCTCGTGATTTTATTTAACCCACTATTGTAAGGTTATGTTTATCTCTTTTATTTTAAACTATATTTTTGTTGACAAGATGACGAGTCTCTTTTATTTTAATTGATAACTATTTATATATTATATACAATGTAAATTTACAGTCTTTTATTTTTTGTCCAGACTTTATAATTTTTTTGACTCCGTCACTAACTGTATTTGTGAACAGTCACTATCTATCGTATTTAAGTATGAACAGTGCATACAATGTAGATGTAAGGGATAGTGTAGGAACATTATAGCTGAAAAATAAATCATATAACTTGTTTAGCAAAATCGACAATTTAAATAAGAACTTTTCCCTTAAACAAAGGAAGGTTAAGTAATTACAAAAACATTCTAATACGAGTTAGTCAAATCTTTTTCACGTCTACTCAGATTTATAATAGAGATATAAAGTTCAATAAAGACTCGATAAAATTGAATAATTTGACATTTTATTATTGTTCTTATTCTAACATTTAACTATAATTGTTATCGGTATAGAGCCATATTTGAAAATAATTACATGTGGATTGAAAAATTGAAAAATATCACTTATTGTTTATAAATACGGTGAACGATATCATTAGTAGTAAGAAAAATTACGTATTAGCTAACTGCATAATTAGCCCGACTAAATTATGTAAGACACAACATTTTGATCGGTAAGACTAATGTTATTTTAAATAAATATTGCACTTGTATAAAAATTTTAAAGTAGACAATTAATCAAACTAATTTTGTTATATAGATATTTTTGTACATTTATCATTCTGTCTTTATTTATTTTATGCATTTTTTTTAGTTTAATAACCATAAAATTCAACACATTTCAGTTAAGAGACCCATAACTGGATAATGACTAATGAAATATAATAATACTTCGATTAACTTTTAAATTATGCAACAAATCTTCATTAATATTAAACTTTTTTTGAGGACTTGCTTTTGCTTCTAAAACGGGCAATGCTTATAAGTCATGCACGCCTGACCCGACGAAGGTACGAAGAAACAAATACAATAGTAATCCATGTGAGACATATTGATTGGAGATGAAAGCATCACTTGAGTTAAAGACAAACACATAATTTGCTTCAAATGCTATTAGCTTGTTACTTTGGTTGACTTTAACGATAACTTTAAATTTCAAACGTCAAACCCCAAGAAAACGTCTTTATTCTAAATAGAGCCATAAAAAATGATGTTATAAATGTGGTTTTTTATTTTATTTGGGAGAGTCTCTTCATAGATTTGAATTTCAAAGAAATAGATGTATTCCAACATAATTAGATGTAATTTTTTTTGTTGAAATATTAAATTAAATTTGATTAGATTTAATATTTAAATATAATTTAAGTTGTGTCAGCTCAAGTTCAATTAGGATTGTATATAAATAGTCATAATGTGTATTATTATTGTACAATTGAATAATATAAATCCTTATTTCTTTTATTATTCTCTCTTTCTCTCCTCACTAAAAGTGTCTCACGCACTAATAAATTGATACCCAGAGCTTCCGGTTATTGTTCTTGATCAAGTTTTCAAGAATTTCACGTCAGAGATTGTGTTTCTAGGACAAGTGAATCAACGGCTGCGAAGATGGCTAGTGATAAGGGCATTTCGAATTCTCTTCCAATGCTTGACGGAAAAAAATGGATCTGATGGAAAAAAACAGATGCAATCCTTGTTTGGATTCCATGAAATCCTAGAAGTGGTTACCGGCGGCTATTGATGCTGCTAACTTCGATAGAATCTCTCATGCTGAAACGGCGAAGGAGGCATGCGATATTTTGGTAAAGTATTTCGAAGGAGGTGAGAAAGTCAAGGTTGTCAAATTACAAACCTTGCATCGACAATATGAGTTGTTGTCGATGGGAGAAGATGAAAAAGTTGCAGAATATGTGTCGAAGGTTCAAAAACTCGTCCATCTCATGAAGAAGGGTTGTGGTGAAACCATTACTGATAAAATGATAGTTGAGAAGGTAATGAGAACGTTGACCTCTCACTTTGATCACGTTATCGTAGCTATTCAAGAATCCAACAATCTTGAAACCATTAAAATGGAAGGTTTGGTTGGTTCGTTGGAGGCGCATGAGATGAGGATTGTCAAAAGGAAATGAGTCCAGGACTCGATACAAGCACTGCAAGCTCAGTCATAGAAAAGGGATGGGGGTTCCAACAAATTCAAAGGCAAGTTCGACAAGACTCGTGGAAAGAAGTCTGGGTCGAATCCCCATAAGAATAAGGTCGAAAATAGATATTTTGAATCCTCGAAAAGGGGAGGAGGAAACTATCGAAAGGATAAAGAAGATAAGAAAGGCATGAAGTGTTATAACTGTGAAAAGTAGGGACATTTGGCCAAGAATTGTTGGTACAGAAAAGACAAGGGATCAAAAGGCAAGGACGAAGAAGCGAATATTTCACGCCAAGATTCAGATGATTCTAAAGGTGGTATGGTGGTTATGGCTGCAGTTGCAGATAACCATGTCGAATCCAATATCTGGTTTCTCGGCTCAGGTTGCTCGAACCACATGAGTGGTCGAAAGGAGTGGTTGGAAGATTTTGATGAATTGAAGAAGAGAAAGGTAAAACTTGCTGATAATAGTTTGTTACAAGCAGAAGGTATTGGCAACATAGTCTTTCAAAAGAGTAATGGAGAGAAAGATATGATCAAAGATGTGCTCTATGTACCTGGTATGAAATGCAATTTGCTAAGTGTTTGACAACTAGTCGAAAAAGGTTTCTCAGTTGTCATGAAAGATGGAGTTTTAAAATTGTTCGACACTAAGAACAATTTGGTCTTAAAATCTCCATTGTCGAAGAACAGGACATTTAAGACTATGATCAGTTCGACAGAAGTTCAATGTTTGAAAACTGTTGTCAACCACAAGGATAGTTGGTTGTGGCATTTGAGGTTTGGACATTTGAACTTTCGATCACTTAATCAACTGATTACTCAAGATATGGTTACTAGTATTCCAAGTCTTGAGATGCCTGAAAAACTTTGTGAAGGTTGTTTAGTGGGAAAGCAATCCAGAAAATCTTTCGTTTTCGACTATGTCAATGAGATCATCCTGCATTCTCGAAGTGATGCATTCAGATGTATGTGGTCCATTCGAAGAACATACAATTGGTGGAAACAAATATTTTGTTTCGTTTATTGATGAGTTTAGTCGAAAGCTGTGGATCTATGTGATCAAACAAAAGGATGAAGTATTTGAAATCTTTAAGAGATTCAAGATACTTGTCGAAAACCAGAGTGAGAAGAAGATCAAAGTTCTGCGAACAGATGGAGGTGGCGAATACACATCCAATATGTTTGAATATTTCTGTGCAGAACATGGTGTTGATCATGAGGTAACTGCTCCTTATACACCTCAACATAATGGAATTGCCGAAAGAAGAAACAAAACCATATTAGATATGGCGAGATGCATGCTGAAGCAAAAGAATTTTCCAAAGTCTTTATGGGGAGAAGATGTTTCGACTGCAGTTTATATTTTGAATATGTGTCTTATTAAGATATTGAAGAACAAGGTTCCTGAAGAAGTGTGGAGTAGTAAACGACCATCAGTAAGTCATTTGAAGGTGTTTGGCTCTACGTGTTACAAGCATGTTCCTGATGCAAGGAGAAGGAAGCTCGATGACAAGAGTGAACCTATGATTCTGGTAGGATATCATAAAATTGGTGCATACAGACTATTCAATCCAGTTAATGAGAATATTGTGTTGAGTCAAGATATTGTGATTAATTAAAATTCTTCCTGGGATTGGAATTCTAGCAATTCGATCAACAAGCCATTAATGAACTTTGATTTCGAGGAAGAAACTAATGAAGTAGAAATCGAAGGAATTGTTAAGAATCCAGTCGAAGTCGAAGAAGAAACAATTGTTGACACTCCCGACATAGTCGAAGTCGAAGAGGTTGCGGCTGAAATAAGCCAGGGACCTCATTAAAATAGAGTTCTTCCAACAAGAGTCCATGATTATAAAGTGGTGGGTGATGATGAAATCACACCAGATGGAGAATTAGTTCATTTTTCTTTACTTGCAGGTGCTGAACCAATCAACTATAGTGAAGCTTTGAAGAATAATAAGTGGAAGTTAGCTATGGTCGAAGAGTTACAGGCAATCGAAAGAACTAACACATGAGAGTTAGTCGAGTTGCCAACACATACAAAAGCTATCGAAGTAAAGTGGGTGTTCAAGTTAAAACACAATGCAGATGGGTCAATAGCAAGACATAAAGCAAGATTAGTAGCTCGAGGTTTTCTTCAAAGAGCAGGACTCAACTACTCTGAAGTATTTTCTCCAGTAGCAAGATTAGAGACTGTTCGACTAGTGGTAGCATTGGCATGAAACCAAGGTTGGTCGACATTCTATCTAGATGTGAAATCAACATTTCTCAATGGTCCTTTAGACGGAGAATTTTATGTCACACGACCTTCTGGGTTTGTGATTCAGAAGTAAGTGAGTAAAGTATATAGATTTCACAAAGCGCTCTATGGCCTCAAGTAGGCACCTAGGGCATAGAACAAGAAGATTGACTCATACTTAGTCGAATTAGGATTTGTCAAATGCAAATCAGAGTATGGTGTCTATGTTCAGGTTGTAGCACAAGATATAACAATCATCTGCTTGTATGTTGATGACTTGCTAGTAACTGGAAATAGTTTGGAGAACTTGTCGAAGTTCAAAGAGCTGATAAGGAAGGAATTTAAAATGTCAGATCTAGGAAAATTGTCTTATTTTCTAGGCATGGAATTTCAAATGTAGAAGCAAGGTATGGTGCTACATCAAAGAAATTATGTCAAAGAGATACTCAAGAGATTCAGAATGGATGATTCGAATCTTGCATCCTCACCTGTCGAACCAAATGTGAAGTTGGAGAAGAATAGAGAGGAAGACAAATTTTATGCAACTTTGTTCAAGCAAATTGTGGGATCTCTGAGGTATGTGTGCAATAGTCGACCTGATATAGGTTTCGTAGTCTGATTAGTAATCAGATATATGGGTGAACCAAGAGTGTCACATATGAAGGCTGCAAGAAGAATCCTGAGATATTTGAAGGGTTCAATAAATTGTGGAATACTCTTTCGACGTGTGAAGCTAAATATATAGCAGGATCCTATGTTGCATGTCAAGCAATTTGGATCAGATCTGTACTTGAAGAAATGACCGTCAAAGTGAAGAAACCTCTAGTATTGCAAATCGGCAACAAGTCAGCCATAAATCTGACGAAGAATCCAGTTCTGCATGGAAGAAGTAAATATATTGAAGCAAGGTTTCACTTCTTGAGGGAAAAAGTAAATCAAGGTGAACTTGAAGTTAGACATTGCTCAAGTGAAGCACAATTGGCCCACATTTTCACCAAAGGATTGAAGATCGATGATCGGGACTTTATAAGTCTGTCGGGATACTAACTGCAAGTATACAGTTCAGTTATTCTAGTTTTAAAAGATTATCGAACCCACAAAGACTGAGGATCAATCGCATACGATCTAATGCTACAGTTTGTCTAACTAAGCGATGAATATTCGATTTTTGGGGGAAACAGTTTAATTAAAAGTAATAGTACTAATTATACCGGTATGTGATAATCAGACTTAGGGAATTCGGTGAATCGCTTGGCCTATAAAGTATTTCGGTAAAAGCTAATTGTGTAAAAACCTGAGACATACACTCTCGTGTTTATGAAATAAGTCATGCTACTAAACCTAGTGGATGCACTTTAAATTTAATAACACTTTTTGAAAACAATTTGAATTTAATTAATTTATTAAAACACTCTCGTGTATTTAAAAATCAATGCTTCGTTACCACTATCTGGGTTGAACCCCAGCTCTCGCATGCAGGTTCTTGCCTTAATTAATTTCCCACTCTCGTGGCAAAATCGTGTTAATTAACCTCTCACTCGTGACAAGGATAGTTAAATTAATCTTAGAAATTGTTTTATAAATATTTTTGGCCAAGGTATCATTGAATTCTTTCAGTACTTACGGTCACATACCGGTATTAATAATTTAGCCAGACATAATTAACTTAACAGCAATACAGTTCAAAATATAATTCATGGCAATAATTGGCATATTATAAAGACTGAATGAATAATAATTGCAATATAAAAAACCTGGAATAAAAGTTGCTATGGTAATCTTGAGGTAATACAGTAATCCAATCTTCGAGCTTGACTTGCAAGAAATGATTCGTGTTAATTCTTGAAAGAAGAATTAACACTTAAAAATAGAAACTAAGGCTTTGAATGAAAATTACAAGAAAATGAAAACAGAATTCCAAAACAAGCAAATTGGAAAATAACTGTAAAATAAAATAATATTTGCTCTGAGTAAATTTCTTCGACCCTTGAACTGTGTACTGGTACACATATATATAGCATAGGAAAAATCAGCAGTTTTTGAATTCTTGATGAAGTCTTCCGTGGAGAAAATATAGGAGCACTAATAGTGGTGGCAAGAAAATAGGGGATTCAGTAGAAAGAGGGAGAACGAGTCTGCCCTTCACGCCCACGTCTCAATCCATGCATAACGTCCACCTTCACGCGCGTGACGGTCGTCACAGGTGGGTGACGGTCGTCACGCGCTGAAGTAGTGCCTTACGCTCGTCAGTGGTGTGTGACGAGCGTTTCCTTATGTTGGGGGTGTTACGCCCGTCACAGGGACGTGACGACCGTCACTGATCCAGAAGTCCAAACTTTGTATTTTTTTATTCTTTTTCTCTTTGTTTATCGTCTAGCTTTCTTCATGTTGTCCTTTTCCATCGGTTTGAGTCGACAAGTGTTATACCTGCAAAAAGACAAATAATCTCAGAATAATCGGGGGTTAGACGACTTAATGAAATATAAAATCGGTAAAAAGCATATTAATTATACGATATGTTTTCTCGTTATCAAATTCCCCCATACTTAAACCTTTGCTTGTCCTCAAGCAAATAGTCATTCGAAAGGTCAAACAAGTTTTCGTCAAGCACATAAGCATGACATACCTTGGATTTTTAAAGTGGTTTCGGGAAATCCTCGTTGGTTCGGCCAATACTTGAGTAAAACACTAAAGATACGCTAATGACGCAAGCAATAAGCTTACCCGCAGACTTCCATTTTAAACGAGCTATCCAACAGTTCCGTTATAACTCTGCCCGGAGTTCCTCGTATCTATTTCACCCGGTTTCGTTCTGGCGCAATCACATTAAGCCCTTTGCCTTAGCACGCACGTAGTGGAGTAACCGGTTAGTGACTTTGATGATTTAGCACGAGGTCTGGTACATGAATGTGGAAACCCTACATATGTTATCCAAATTGGAGGTTGTGGGGGATCGGGCCGTAGCACGCCCTACCGAGTTCAGAACCAGATACCTCTGAACCAACCAACACTGGATTCCTTCATTATTTGCTCAGCTCTTATATGTGCCCGTACATTTTGGTACATAGATTTTCTTTTCTTTTAGCAGCGAGATAGGAAGGATATTTTTAGAATCAGGCATCAAACACTTATATTCATCGATTCTCCACGTGGTTTGTGTCAAGACGGTGCTGACTGCTAGTATAAACTACTAGGGGTTACTTCTAGAACTTGAAACTCCAGATATCGGTATAATGGTTATTGAAACGGATTGCGTAAGTAGGAAGTCTACGGTGACAGAACCGTATCGATCTTGTTATGTCGTTTTCGGCTTCCTCAACTGGGATTTTGTTAAAATAGGTATGTCGGGCTAATGCGCAAATAAAATTTTTTTTTCGGTATGGCAAAATAAAGCGAAGAATTTGAATCGAGACATATCGTGAGAATTTACTAGTTTTATAAAGGATTGAAAGGTACCTCTCCCACACAAAATCCGACATTGTCCTCAATGTTGTGGTATATATGCGGGGAAGTACAATTACAAAAACAAAAGGAAAAGAAATGAAACAGAAAAATAACAAATTACATAGAAATTAAAGAAAGACTACTGGTGACCACGTCCTCTGCTCCTGGTGCGAGAGCGTCTGGTAGGAGTGGCTTTAGTGTCGGTGTCTTGGAAGCCAAAGGTGTTCATATCTATCCTCAAGGCGTTAAGCTCTGACAGGGCCTCATCTAACCTCTCATTCATGTTGCGCTGCCCAGTCAAGATTTGAGCGTTTTGGGTGCACAGAGACTTAAATTGCTCAGCTTGCCTCCTTTCAAGCGCCGCATTCATTTGGTTTTGCATGTGGAGGGCGCGGAGGATGTCTTCAAGATTGATAGGAGGGGGTGCAGATGAGGATCCTGGCATGTCGTGGACAGGAGGAGCACTATCCAACTCTTCTTGTATATCGTCTGCGGCGGCTGCAGGTTGGTCTTCGTGGGCAGGTGCAGGCTCTGCGGGAACTTCAGGGTCGAACAACCAGTTTGCTCGGTTACTTGGATCGATTCGGTCCCTGTTCGGCAAAATGATATTCTGATAGACAGTATTCCTGATTACGGGGTGGAATTTGTCGTCTTCCCGCTCGTAGATAAGGTGTGCGGCTTTGCAGTGATCCAAGGTTAGCAAATCCGGTGCCATAGAAGGCAAGGTTACGAGAGCAGCACCATAATTCAGACCAATGGCAATTGAAGTAACCAGCCCTCCGAAATAGAAAGGTTTTCCACCTCTAGCACAAATAGAGTGGATGTGAGCAAGTAGGAACGGCGCGGCATTTATCTTTTGCCCAGTGAACGCGCAATGTAGAAAGAAGAGCTCATTGGAGTTGAGCTTATGGTTGATGTCGCGGGCGAAGATCGTGTTACTAAGGATGCGATGGAAGTATCGAATGGCCGGATTGTGAATGTGGGTGGCGTTGAGGTGGTCGTAGGATCCGGCACGGATGTTCGTTAAACTGTGCCACAAGTTGAAAGCCTCCTCACCAAAACTATCCGGTACCCGAAAATGAGCACCTTCGTCTGAACAAAATCCTAGAAACCTCGCGATGTCGGATTGAGGCAACTCGTGCTCAACGCCAAACATGCGAAATTTTTCCACGCCTGACAATTGGTTTGTGACACCCGGCGGAGTGAGGTAAACAAACGAACTCAAGAACTCAAGAGTAAGAGTTTCATAGATTGGTCTTGGTTCGCGGCACAGGTTCCACAAATCCACGCTTTGCAATAATCGGCAGACACTGTCGAGTAGTCCCAAACTCCGTAGGCAGTCGATGTCAACGTACCTTGTGGGTTGGAGACCTCGACATTGAAATTTCTGAAACTTTGCTCGTTGATTCTCCCCTGGTTCGCCGATTCTGAAATTGATGGCTTGAGCGTGTGGGTTGTTTGCCATGGTGGAGGTAGGATTTGATTTGGGAATGTGAGAATGGGAGATTGTAAGGATGGTAATTTGGTGTTGGGAGTTTAGAAATTAGAAGAAAAATGGAGTGAATGGGTGGTTTTTCGTGTGATGTGGTGACAATGGAGGAAGGAAGTGGGTTTATGAAGAGGAAAGTTGGAACAGTTCCCTGCAATAGCCGTTGTGGTCTCTATTTGCGTGACGGTTGTCACAAGGGTGTGACGCTCGTCATGAGGTAAAGAGGCGCGTTACGCTCGTCACAAGGGTGTGACGGTCGTAACGCAGGCAGCGTCATAAATAAGAAGAACGTTACAGGACCGTTGGGGAGTTTAAGTGTTTATGATTTTCTTGGTAATTGGTTTTTTTTTTATTTGTTTGAAATATTTTAAATAATTATTTTAATTAATTAGAGTTTTAAATATAAAGGTGATATAATAATTAAATTTGTAATGCTAATTACCAGTATATAATGAAATAGAAATATTGCGTATAAACATAGAAGTAAATAAAACAGTAGAAATTAAAATAGACTTAAATTGAATAAATTCATGACAAATTGTTTCAAAGTAACTAGAAATAAAAAAATGAGAAATAAAAAATGATAATGTTGAAATAATAACTAAAAATCCCTCCCACACTGAGACTTAACAGTGTCCTCACTGTACGTAAAAATGCAAGAGAGAAGGAAATGAATAAAAATGGCAACTCTAGCCACGGGGAGGCGGAAACATATGCTGATGCATGTAGTCCAACTGATCAGTCACCAAGTCCATGAAGGTTATGAAGTCCACCCTGAGGGAAGTCAGCTCGCCCCGCATGTCCGTAATTGCCTCATGTAGGGAGTCCAGGGTAACAGCAGATGGAGGTGGGGTAGTTTCAGGAGCCTGGGTCGCGGTCTCAGCGGAAGTAGCCTGTTGTTCCCAAGGATCAGGGAACTCATGGTATCCTGGCAGTGTAGCAGGATCTTCATCAGCATTAGCAGTGTTTGGAACCTCATAGATGTCAACTGTAGATGGTGAGGAGGGTGGTGAAGCAGGATGGTGAAGGTCAAACAGCCAGTTATCTCGGTTGTGCACACTGGTGATTGGGTCCGGAAGCTTAAAATGGTGGACGATCTGATGATTAACTAGCAGGTCAAATTGATCTGGTCCAAGGTTTCCGATCATGCTAGTGTTGAAACAAAATGCAATGTCCATCGGCTTTATTCCATAAAGCGGAGCAGAACCTAGCATAGGTCGGCGGAGTCCAATTGCATTAGACAGCATGGTAACTAACCCACCCAACAAGATCGGTGCATTTGGAGTCTGGATGATCCGCTCCATATTAGCGAGCATATAAGCTGCACCGTTCACCAGACGGTTCTGGGATGCACAATACATAATAAACAGCTCATCGCGGGATACAGACATGAAATTTTGTTGTTTGCCAAAGATAGTGTGGGCTATGATCTTGTCGAAATACCTGATAGCCGGGTTATGAATGCATTCAGAGTACAGATCTGACGGCTCAGGATGGTTAATACCAGCAATGCTTCCCCAGAAATAGTCAAGCTCAGATACAGGCAAAAGGTTCTCCTGTGTCATACTGATAACATCGGGTCCAAAAGGGAACCCAAGCAGCTGGCTAAACTCCCGCAGGTTATAAGTGTAATCCATGTTAAACATTCTGAATGTGATCAACCCACGGTTGAATCCCATTCCATGATTTGGAATGAAACTCAAGGTGCTGAGAAACTCAAGAGTCAGTCTTTTGTAGGTACGGAACCTTCGAAGGATAGGAGCAGTGTCCCAACCAATCTGATGCAGCAAGTACATGACACTCTCACGAATGCCAAGGGCAGCCATAGCATGATCATCTGCATATATAGTAGGACACATCTCCCGTTCACCCAGGTCTGCAAACCGTCTTCTCTGGTGTCAGCTTCGCAATTTGACATTCATGAAGTTTGCACAATCCATAACGCGAAATGTGAAAGTAAAAGAATTACCCCCCTGAAAATATTTGATAAATGTTTGAAAGAAAAGGAAATTAAGTAAGTATTTTCGGGTTAGGAAATTGCCAAAGTTAAATTAAAAATAAAAATAAAGATGAAAGGGAGAAATAAAAACAGAAGAAAAATAGAAAGGAGTAAGAAATGCAATCATGAAAATGTTTTAAAGATTAAGAAAAAGAAAAGAAAAATAAAAGCATGTTAAAGCAGAAAAAATAATTAAAGTAAAACATGGGTTGCCTCCCACGAAGCGCCTTTATTTTATGTCGACGGCTCGACAGTAAATACCTATTCAGTTAGGTAGCGGGGTAGGCGGCTCACTTAACTGAAGATAAGCCGAGAAGTCGATATTTCCGACGTTAAAATAGTGCTTTAAGCGCTGGCCATTAACTATGAATGGTTCGATAGAACTACCTTTAATTTCTATCACACCACTTGGGAAAACTTTGTTAATTTCGAACGGTCCGGACCATCTGGAACGTAATTTTCCCGGGAAAAGTTTTAGTCTAGAGTTGAATAGGAGTACAATGTCTCCTTCCTTAAAATCTTTCCGCGAGATACGCTTATCGTGCCATTTTTTTGTTCGTTCTTTATAGATTTTAGCATTTTCATAAGCGTCTAAACGCAATTCTTCTAGTTCATGGATATCTAACACTCGTTTCTCGCCAGCACTCTTATAATTTAAGTTAAGGGTTTTTATGGCCCAATAAGCTTTATGTTCTAATTCTACTGACAAATGACAAGATTTTCCATAAACTAACTTGAACGGCGTTGTTCCGATAGGAGTTTTGAAAGCTGTCCGATATGCCCAAAGAGCATCGTTTAGCTTGGAGGACCAGTCTTTTCTGGATGTGGCTACGGTTTTCTCAAGTATTTGTTTGATCTCCCTATTTGACACTTCCACTTGTCCACTTGTTTGAGGATGGTATGGTGTGGCTATGCGATGTTTAACGCCATATTTGGAAAGTAACCTTTTGAAGATTCTGGAGATAAAATGGGAGCCACCATCGCTGATCACTAGTCTTGGTACACCGAATCGTGGGAAGCTAATATTCTTGAATAGTTTTAGTACCACACGTGTATCGTTTGTGGGTGCGGCGATGGCTTCAATCCATTTTGATACATAGTCGACGGCTACCAAAATATATTTATTTCCAAAAGATGCGGGAAAAGGTCCCATGAAATAAATTCCCCACACATCGAAAACTTCTACTTCGAGGATTCCTTTTTGCGGCATTTCGTCACGTCTAGATATATTTCCTGTGCATTGACATCTATCGCAGTTCATAATTGCTACGTGGACGTCTTTCCATAAGGTAGGCCAAAAGAAGCCAGCTTGAAGTATTTTTACACAGGTTTTCGATGTACTAGCGTGTCCACCATAAGGGGCGGAATGGCAATGGGAAATGACGTCGTTTATTTCATCATTGGGAACACAGCGACGGTAGATACCATCGGCGCCTCTTTTAAAGAGTAATGGTTCATCCCAAAAGTAGTGTTTAAGGTCATGGAAAAATTTCTTCCGCTGTTGGTACGTCAAATCAGGTGGTAAAACACCGACAACTAAATAGTTGACGAAGTCAGTGTACCATGGTAATGTGGTATTAGTACAAATGGATTTTACTACCGCAGTTGTGAAAGTTTTATTGTGTGGATCTAAACTGTCGGTAGGGTTTGTCTCTAGCTTGGCAATGAGGCGTTCATAAGGGAAATCTTTGTTTATGGGAACACTCTCGGTTTGGATTCCATCTAATCTCGATAAATGGTCATCTACCACGTTTTCAGTTCCTCTTTTGTCTTTTATTTAGTCAAACTCTTGTAGGAGTAAGATCCATCTGAGTAATCGCGGTTTGGCGTTCTTCTTGCTTAGTAGGTATCGGATCGCAGCATGATCCATATAAATAATGATTTTAGCGCCTACTAAGTAGGAACGAAATTTGTCCAATGCGAATACCACAGCTAAGTGTTCCTTCTCCGTAGTGGCGTAATTCATTTGTGCGGGGTCGAGAGTTCTGCTTGCGTAGTAGATAGCGTGAAACTTCTTTTCTTTGCGTTGTCCTAGGACTGCGCCTACAGCATAATCGCTCGCATCGCACATTATTTCAAATGGTAGGTTCCAATCAGGAGGTTGCATAATAGATGTCGATATTAAGGCCTCTTTTAGTGTCTCGAATATGTTCAAGCACTTATCGTCGAAAATAAACTCAGCCTATTTCATTAATAACTTAGTTAGTGGCTTGGTGATTTTAGAGAAATCTTTTATAAAACGTCGGTAAAAACCCGCGTGTCCTAGAAAACTTTGTATTTCTCTAACTGTTTTGGGTGGTTGAAGGTTTTTGATAATTTCGATCTTTTCTTTGTCGACTTCAATCCCTCTATTTGATACAATGTGACCCAACACAATTCCTTGTCTCACCATGAAGTGACATTTTTCCCAGTTGAGAACTAGGTTGACATTAACACAGCGTTTCAGTACTAATTCAAGATTTGTTAAACATCCGTCGAAACTCTCTCCACAGACAGAGAAATCGTCCATGAATACTTCCATGATTCCGTCAAAAAAATTTGTGAAGATCGCCATCATGCATTGTTGGAAAGTTGCAGGTGCATTACATAGTCCAAATGGCATTCTCCGGTATGCAAAGGTACCATAGGGACATGTGAACGTAGTTTTCTCTTGATCATCAGGATGAATGGGAATTTGAAAGAATCCCGAGTATCCATCAAGATAGCAGAAATGGGAATGTTTGGCTAAACGCTCGAGCATTTGATCAATGAATGGTAATGGGAAATGGTCTTTGCGCATAGCTTTGTTTAGTTTTCTATAATCGATACACATTCTCCATCCTGTTTGCGTATGTTGTGCTACCGATTCGCCTTTTGTATTTGTTATAACTGTAACACCTCCTTTCTTAGGCACCACATGAACTGGACTGACCCGGTTGCTATCTGATATTGGGTATATGATGCCTGCCTCTAGTAGTTTTTTCACTTCCTTCTTAACGACTTCACTTAGGATATGATTTATTCGTCTTTGATGTTCTCTAGAAGTCTTGCAGTCCTCCTCCAGCATAATGCGGTGCATACAGAGAGAAGGGCTTATTCCTTTTAGGTCTGATATATTATATCCTAATGCGGCTGGATATTTCCTTAACACACTAAGAAGTTTTTCGGTTTCGATCTCTCCTAATTCGGCATTGACTATAACTGGTCGTTCGAGTTCTTTATCTAAGAATTCATACCTAAGATCTTCAGGTAATGTTTTAAGTTCTATACCGGGTTTCTTATTAGTTGAGTCAGGATCGGGTGTTAAGGCTAAACATTCGCTTAGGTTGGCATCTAAGTGTTCTTGTTTCCAGTCTTCATTCTTGAGGATAGTCGGTGTCTGAATTTTCAGCATCTCAGAGTAGGTGTCCTCTTGGCATTCAAGTTCTTTGACACATTCATCAATGATATCTAGGAGACAACACGAGTCATCTATAGCAAGGGCTTTAAAGAACTGGGAAAGAATGAATTCTACTTTTTCTTCTCCTACCTCGAAGGTAAGGTTTCCTTTCTTGACGTCAATGATGGCTCCTGCAGTAGCTAAAAATGGTCTTCCTAGTATGATGGGAATGTTTGAATCTTCCTTGATGTCCATTATTATAAAGTCAGTCGGTATGTAAAATTGTCCTATTCGGACAGGAATGTTTTCTAGCATACCAATAGGAAATTTGACTGATCTGTCTGCTAGTTGTAGGGACATCTTGGTAGGTCTCATGTTGCCTAATTTGAGCTTCTCGCAAATAGATAAGGGCATTAGACTGACACTGGCTCCTAAATCGCATAGAGCTTTGTCTATGACAGATTTTCCAATTAAACATGGTATGGAGAAACTACCAGGGTCTTTTAGCTTGGGAGGCATGTTATTTTGAATTATGGCACTACATTCGGCAGTTAGCATAACGGTTTCGTTCTCAACGATTTTTTTCTTATTAGCCAATATTTCTTTTAGGAATTTAGCATATAACGGCATTTGGGTTATAGCTTCTGTAAACGGAATAGTGACGTTTAGTTGTTTCAGAAGTTCTACAAATTTCTTGAATTGTCCCTCGTTCTTGGATTTTGCAAGTCTTTGAGGGTATGGATTGGTGGTTTGTATGGTGGTGGAGGCACATAAGGTTTTTCTGAGGCCTCTATGTTCTCATTCGCGTCTTCCTCTACATTTTCAGATTGATCTTTCGACTTCTCTATTTCTTTTTCGGGCTTTTGATACATGGTCGGGTTTTGGAGTCTAGGATCTACCGGTCCATCAAGGGTTGTCCCACTTTGTAATGTAATAGCATTTTCATGTCCTTTAGGATTGGGTTGTGTCTATCCAGGAAATGTACCAGCAGGTGCGGCAGAACTAGCTTGGTGTTGTGCTACTTGGGAGATTTGGGTTTCTAACATTTTGTTGTGAGTAGCTAGGGCATCTACCTTGTTTGCTAATAGCTTCAATTGTTCACCGATGTGAACGTTTTGATTGAGGAATTCTTTATTTTGTTGGGCTTGATTAGCGATAAAATTTTCCATTAGGATTTCAAGGTTAGATTTCTTAGGAATGTTAGGAACATTACCAGCGGGTTTTTGATAACCTGGAGGTACAGCAGGTGCTTGGCCAGGTGCATATAAAGCGTTATTGCTCTTGTACGAGAAGTTAGGATGGTTCTTCCAACCAAGATTATAGGTATTAGCTTAAGGATTTCCTTGAGCGTAATTTACCTGATCAGCCGTTATTCCTGCTAAGATTTGACATTCGGTTCCAACATAACCAGGTACTCCACAAACTTCGCAACTTGGGGTAACTGCAGCTACGGTAGCTGCAGGAGGTAAGGTCAAGCTTTCTATTTTTTGGGTAAGAGCATCTACCTTAGCATTAACTTTATCTAGGCTACTAATCTCGTACATCCCGCCTTTGGCTTGAGTCTTCTCCACAAATGTTCTTTCTCCTCCCCACTGATAGTGGTTTTGAGCCATATTTTCAATGAGTTGGTTAGCTTCGTCATAAGGCTTGTCCATCAGTGTACCACCTGCGGCGGCATCTATAGATAGTCTTGTGTTGTACAAGAGTCCATTATAAAACGTGTGGATTATCAGCCATTTTTCTAGTCCGTGATGTGGGCACATTCGCATCATATCTTTGTAGCGCTCCCATGCATCGAATAGTGATTCAGTATCCTTCTGCCTAAATCCGTTGATTTGGGCTCTTAGTGCCGCGGTCTTGCTTGGGGGAAAGTATCGTGCTAAGAATACGATCTTCAGTCCTTCCCACGTAGTGACGGAATTTGATGGCAAGGATTGCAACCAAGCCCAAGCTCTATCTCTTAGTGAGAAAGGGAAAAGACGTAATCGTATCGCATCTTTACTAACACCATTTGCTATAACTGTGTCGGCAAATTAAACGAATTTTGTAAGATGTTCATTCGGATCCTCAGAAGGATCTCCAGAGAATTGGCGTTGTTGGATAGTTGATATCAATGACGGATTTAACTCGAAATCGTTTCGGTTTATTGCTGGAGCAGCAATGCTGTTATGGGGCTCTTGTTGTGATGGAGTTGCGTACTCCTTCAGTGGACGGGTCCTTTGTTCTTCGGACATGTCTAATTCTGGATTGGTATCGGTTTCAGAGGAAGAATTAGAATTCGTTTCAGAATCAATCTTCATTTCTGGTTTGTGTAAAGGAATAGCGTGATTTAAACAATAATCCCTGACTGCACGTCTTACGGAAAGAATGCATTCAGGTTCGTCCGTCGATTTTTCAAGTGGTTCGCCTTGTGAGCGAGTCCTTGGCATACAAATCGACAAAGGGTATCTGTTGCTTAATCTAAACGCGCAACAGAAGAATCGTAATTAATTGACTACCAGTCCTCGGCAACAGCGCCAAAAACTTGATCGGGACTTTATAAGTCTGTCGGGATACTAACTGCAAGTATACAGTTCAGTCGTTCTAGTTTTAAAAGATTATCGAACCCACAGAGACTGAGGATCAATCGCATACGATCTAATGCTACAGTTTGTCTAACTAAGCGATTAATATTCGATTTTTGGGGGAAACAGTTTAATTAAAAGTAATAGTACTAATTATACCAGTATGTGATAATCGGACTTAGGGAATTCGGTGAATCGCTTGGCCTATAAAGTATTTCGGTAAAAGCTAATTGTTTAAAAACCTGAGACATACACTCTCGTGTTTATGAAATAAGTCATGCTACTAAACCTAGTGGATGCACTTTAAATTTAATAACACTTTTTGAAAACAATTTGAATTTAATTAATTTATTAAAACACTCTCGTGTATTTAAAAATCAATGCTTCGTTACCACTATCTGGGTTGAACCCCAGCTCTCGCATGCAGGTTCTTGCCTTAATTAATTTCCCACTCTCGTGGAAAAATCGTGTTAATTAACCTCTCACTCTCGTGACAAGGATAGTTAAATTAATCTTGGAAATTGGAAACCAGAAATTGTTTTATAAATATTTTTGGCCAATGTATCATTGAATTCTTTCAGTTCTTACGGTCACATACCGATATTAATAATTTAGCCAGACATAATTAACTTAACAGCAATACAGTTCAAAATATAATTCATGGCAATAATTGGCATATTATAAAGACTGAATGAATAATAATTGCAATATAAAAAACCTGGAATAAAAGTTGCTATGGTAATCTTGAGGTAATACAGTAATCCAATCTTCGAGCTTGACTTGCAGTAAATGATTCGTGTTAATTCTTGAAAGAAGAATTAACACTTAAAAATAGAAACTAAGGCTTTGAATGAAAATTACAAGAAAATGAAAACAGAATTCCAAAACAAGCAAATTGGAAAATAACTGTAAAATAAAATAATATTTGCTCTGAGTAAATTTCTTCGACCCTTGAACTGTGTACTGGTACACATATATATAACATAGGAAAAATCAACAGTTTTTGAATTCTTGATGAAGTCTTCCGTGGAGAAAATATAGGAGCACTAATAGTGGTGGCAAGAAAATAGGGGATTCAGTAGAAAGAGGGAGAATGAGTCTGCCCATTACGCCCACGTCTCAATCCATGCATAATGTCCACCTTCACGCGCGTGATGGTCGTCATAGGTGGGTGACGTTCGTCACGCGCTGAAGTAGTTCCTTACGCTCGTCAGTGGTGTGTGACGAGCGTTTCCTTATGTTGGGGGTGTTACTCCCGTCACAGGGACGTGACGACCGTCACTGATCCAGAAGTCCAAACTTTGTATTTTTTTATTCTTTTTCTCTTTGTTTATCGTCTAGCTTTCTTCATGTTGTCCTTTTCCATCGGTTTGAGTCGACAAGTGTTATACCTGCAAAAAGACAAATAATCTCGGAATAATCATGGGTTAGACGACTTAATGAAATATAAAATCGGTAAAAAGCATGTTAATTATACGATATGTTTTCTCGTTATCAATCGACAGATTCCTGAATTTGAGAAAGAAATTAGGAATAGTTCAGATTGACTATTTTCGAGGATGTTCGATAACTTAGATTATGGGGGTGTGTTGAAATATTAAATTAGATTTGATTAGATTTAATAGTTAAATATAATCCAAGTTGTGTTAGCCCAAGCCCAATTAGGGTTGTATATAAATAGTCATAGTGTGTATCATTATTTGTACAATTGAATAATACAAATCCTTATTTCCTTTATTATTCTCTCTTTCTCTCCTCACTAAAAGTGCTTCACGCACTAACATTCTTGAAGCATACTTTTTCTAATTGGTTTGATTCAAGTTCAATAGTTTTGTTGAAATTATTGAAGGGTAATTTAGTATTTTTAGTATGTTGTTTATGTGGCTCTAGTTTGTGTGTATAAATAGACTAGTAGTAGTTGTCCTTTAAAAACACTCTAATATTTCTTACATTTTTGTAGCCGTCATTGCAAAGCAATAAATATGTTCTCTCATTCTATGTTCTTCATCCTCTTGTGCACTAACAATTGGTATCTAGAGCTCTGGTTCAGATCCACAAGGAAACACGAGAAACATGAGTGAAACAGTGAGGCGTTGTGTGATTGATTTCGTGAACGGAATTGTAACAAAATCATATTTTTTGATTTTGCGAGATTGGGAAACACTTTGTTTGGTGAGATATGAGTGACTTGCACAAGGATGAAGATGAATGGAAACGGTAGTCTGAGCACCAAACTTCCAGTGTTCGATGGCAAGAACTAGAATTGTTGGATGATTCAGATGCGTGTGTTGTTCGGTGCTCAAGATGTTCTTGAGCTTGTTACCGAAGGTTACGCTTCGGTTGCAGCGGATGCGATGAAGGAACAAAGAAATGTGCAAAGAGATAAAAGGAAGAAAGATCAGAAGGCGTTGTTCTACATACATCACTGTGTAGATGTGAATGTGTTTGAGAAAATTGTTGTTTAAACGATGACGAAGGCTGCATGGGACACACTGGTTAGGTGTTACGGTGGTAATGCATCAGTGAAGAAGATGAAGTTTCAGTCTCTATGAAAGCAGTATGAGAATCTCAACATGAAGGACAATGAAGAGGTGTGGTCGGTGGATCTGGAACTGACTGTTTAACGCTGGTTCGCGAAATGTCGCGGAAGCAAGAGTCGCCACCGTCTTTTATTTTCTCCAAATAGAAAGGACAAAAGCACAGAAAAATTCCTTAAAGAGATTGCTCTCGGTTCGGGAGGTAGGTTATAGAAAGGGAAGGTGTTAGCACCCTTTCTATCCATGGTTATCCATGGGCTCTTAGATACTTGCTCATTTGTGTTTTCAAAATTGTTTGTTTGCTTTTCAACTGTGGGTTTTAAAAAGTTTCTTTGAAAATTTCAGTTCGACTCTTGTATCGGTCCTCAAGAGTGTTTGAAAAATTGCTTTCGAAAGCTTTTTGAAAAGGTGTCGGTGTGAAAAGTATTTTTGATTTGTTTTGAAATTTAGATCAAGTATCTAGAGTCGTCTACCTACCCTAAGGAATTCGTCTGTGTAAGTGTCCTTTAAAGTAGTGCCATCCCACCATTGAGAGGTAGGTAGCACCACCGTTGGAGGTGTTCGGGTCAATTCGAGGTTCGGGACATGGTGATCACCAGAGCAATGGGAAGACACCTTAGAAGCTACCCTCATGCCAGGTTCCCGGATCATGAGGACTTACTAAGACATCCTCTACTCGACGATCACCTTTCGAGGCAAGGCAACAGTGAGGCGTACCCTAGGGGTGGTGTGTGATTTGTGTGTCGTTTTCAGATATTTTTGTCTTGTTCATGTCATGGGTGATCTAAGCGTTTGTTTTTATTTTGTCCATTCATTCTTGCATGCATTTATTTAATAGTTAAAAAGTGCGGAAAGATAAAATTCCTAAACTATTACAAAAGGCGCGGGTCCACATCGCCAAAATTTCCAGAACCCGATTTGACAGAAAATAACGAAAGAAAGAATTAAAAGTGCGAGGAATTTAGAATGTCTGAGTTTACAAGGCCTTGGGAGAGGTACATAAATATTTAAAAGAAGGAATAAATACGCGAATTGAATTAAACTGGAAACGAGGGCGTTGGACCCTTCTTAATGAAACTAAATTAAATTATTAAATTAATTAAAATTAAAAAGAAAAAAGAAATTATTTTTTAGTTTTTTTGTATTTATGAGAATTTAATGAAATTAAAACCTAATTCTACAATTTTTTAATTTATTAAGAAAATATGACAATTATCTAAAATTAAACCTAATTAATTAATTGCAACTTGATTTATAAAAATAACTAATTAAGAACTAATAATTAATATAGTAAAAATAAAAGGAGGATGAAAAATGTTTGAAACCCTAATTCTACCAATTTTAGATTTTTATTGAAAAATGTTAAGATTAAACCCTAAATTAAAAACTAAGTTAATTAATGAATTTTATTTACAAAAAATATTAATTAAATAAATATATTTTAATTTTGTCCTTTCTGATTTTTTTTGTGTTTTTTATATTATTGTGAAAATAATTAATTAAAGAATTAAATCAAAAAAACTAATTAAAACAAAAAATAGAAAAAATATAAAAAGGAATTAGGAATGCAAACCATGGGGGTCTGTTCCCAAATATGAGGTTTTGCTTAGCAATTTGGGCCCATTTGTTTAAGGCCTTGTCTGACTTTTTGACTAGCATGGAGTTCCGTTGACTAGTGTCTACCAGGTCCTTCAAATCATGGCCTTCTGATCATTTCCATTGGCCAAGTGGATGGCTTGATTTTGATGATGTACGGTACACCCTAATACTGAAGCTGCACATAAGCGTTAAGAGAAAAATAACATGAAAGGGGTGGGGACCTGGGGCTCGAACCCAGGTCCTGATGATTACCAGCCTTACGCCTCACCACTGAGCTATTCAACGCGCTTTTATTATACAATATGAAACAAATAATATAACATAAACACAATGGTCAATGGGAAATTTAGCGCGAAATTCAAATAGACCAATCACTGAGTGCCACTGGGTCATCTTCTCCATCCCTGTGTTTCATCTGAAAAACAAAAAAATAACCAAATACAAAAAATAGCGATTAGAGATTCTTGGCTCATAAATTAGGCGCGAGATATGGAATTGATTGGCCATGGTCTTCTGGTTCTAATGGTCCAAGCCTCATGTCCCAATTTTTCCTGAACTGGGAAACCCTAATTCACAGTTTTGAAAACCCTAGGTCTTGTTCATGGTGAAATCGCGTGTGGTGCATAAAAATTCAATCAAAGTACACCGTTAGCTTCAGAATAACATAATGAATATAAATCCAATATTAGAATTTACAAATAATGCATGAATTATATTTCAAGAAACTGAAAAAAAGCTTGAACCGGCCATGGTCGTGCTACCTATTTCTAGCATTTAAAAATTCAAATAAATAAAATAAAAATGATAAAAACTTCCCTTTGGGCCAAATGGTCGTGAACATGCCTTGGATGATGAATTGTGGAAGAAAAAGAGGCCCATTAGCAATTTTAGGTCATTTGAAGCAATGTTGACTTTTAAAAATATCCAAAAATTTCCCAATTTCCACAAGGCACAACTTGCTCAATTTTAAAGCTTTGCTCATGTTCTTGGACATTTTGGAAAGGACTTTAAGTCCTCTAACCAATGTCTTTGGTCCCATGTCATTTTGATTTACCAATCTCAAGTTATGGCCTTTGACTTAAAGTCCCTTTTTGTTGACTTTTGAAAATGACCTATAATGTTGAAATTGATAACTTTTTGTGAGAGCATTTCTTGGACTTGAAGTATGAAGAGGGTTTGTAGTAAATGTCTTTATCTTCAAAATGAGCTTTGGATGGAATTTTTCTGATAATCCATGTGGAAGTTATGCCCTGGTCAATTTACAGTTGACTTTTTCAACTGTCCAAATATGGAAACTTTTGCATCTTGATGATTTTTGAGCAAAGCTTTGAGAATCATGATCAAGAATTGATCAAATGATGTTTGTGGATTCAAAATGAGATGTTAACCAAAAATTTGAACTTTTGACTGTCAAATGACCATTTTGCCCCTACAGTTGACTGTAGTGCAATTAGGGTTTTTGACTGTGCAATTTTGAGCTGTAAGTCTTGAAACTTGGTATGAGAACACTTGACCATATTTGTAGGCATATGGGACTTGATTGGACCCTTGGAAACTTCATTTTCTTTGTCAGAACCAAAACCCTAATTTTGACTGTTCTGAGGCCCTTGAACTGTGCAACCCTTGGGGAATTTTGAAGCATGCTTATGACAAGTCTTGAAGAATATGGGAGGGCGAATTTTGGGGTACAACAGTTGCCCCTGTTCAATCTTCTTAGACCTGAGGATGCATATTGGCTGACGTGCCTTTCGTAATCCGAAGGTGGAAGATGATTGAACACTAGAGTGCCCAGAAATTTGCGCTCACATAGTAGTGTGATGATGGGAATGGGCTTATAGATGCCATTTGGAGATTGATGAATAGGATGATGGGCTTATAGATGCCATGCTAAGAGGTGATGGAAGGTGGATGGGCTTATAGATTCCATCTGGATGTCAATCGCGTAAGAGATTCCTTAGCGAGAACCTGCGTACTTGCAAAAGAAAGATGAATACCTGACACGTTGCAGGAACTGGTCTTCAGATGCTTTGTATAGATGTGTCCTGACTGGGTACAGGAGCTGGATCTGGAGCTTCAAATGGTGATGAATGAACCAAGGATGGTTACTACCTCAACAGGAACGGTGAGAGAACCTTGAGCGACTACAACCTCAATAACAATCATTGAGAGAATCTTGGATAACTTCACTTCAACAGTAATCATTGAGCGAAATCTGGGATTACCACCTCTGCAGGATCGGGGAGAGAACCATAGGCGACTACAACCTCAACAGCAAACATTGAGAGAATCTTGGATAACTTCACTTCAACAGCAATCATTGAGCGAAATCTGGGATTACCACCTCCGCAGTATCGGGGAGAGAACCATAGGCGACTACAACCTCAATAGCAATAATTGAGAGAATCTTGGATAACTTCACTTCAACAACAATCATTGAGTGAAATCTGGGATTACCACCTCCGCAGTATCGGGGAGAGAACCATAGGCGACTACAACCTCAACAGCAAACATTGAGAGAATCTTGGATAACTTCACTTCAACAGCAATCATTGAGCGAAATCTGGGATTACCACCTCCGCAGGATCAAGGAGAGAACCATAGGCGACTACAACCTCAACAGCAAACATTGAGAGAATCTTGGATAACTTCACTTCAACAGCAATCATTGAGCGAAATCTGGGATTACCACCTCCGCAGGATCGGGGAGAGAACCATAGGCGACTACAACCTCAATATCAATCATTGAGAGAATCTTGGGTAACTTCAACTTCAACAGCAATCGTTGAGCGAATCTTGGGATTACCACCTCCGCAGTATCGGGGAGAGAACCATAGGCGACTACAACCTCAACAACAATCATTGAGAGAATCTTGGATAACTTCTACTGAGTCTTTATCAGGAAAATCTGTTTGGGGTCGATTTAACTGGACTAGAGAAGGCCTTGGACTGGATAAGAAACAGAAAATCTTAGGGTCGATTAACTGAACCGTTCTAGGTCTTGAAATGTCTTCAATTGGATAAGAAACAGGGAGATCTTAGGGTCGATCTGACTGAACCAGAGAAGGCCTTTGACTGGATAAGAAACAGAGAAATCTTTGGAGTCGATTTAACTGAACCGGTCTAGGTCTTGGATATAGCTGAGAGCTTAACTGGATCTTTCCTGAAAGGTAAAGGTCAGTCATATGCAATGCATGATATGGATCAAGCAATGATGTTCTCAACATAAATGAGATTTGTAAGATATGATGCATATATGCATGCTATAATGATGTATGTGATGTTTAGGAATGTATGTTTTCGTCTAGGAAAGTAAATCCTTGACGGGTGCCGGGAAGTCACTCCTGGGCTGATGTTGGCAAGTAGATCTTTGCTTTCGCTGGGGATGATAGTTTCAAGAATACCAGTAGGAGGAGATAACTCCATTGGGGAATATACTTGGCGAATGGAATATTCTGCGGTGAGAAAAGTACTCTAGTGATCTTGCTGGGAAGCAATACTCTGTGGGGAGAGAGGTACTTTGTTGGAATGTTGGTAATAACTTGCTGAGGATACCACTGTTAACAGACTTCGCTGGGGATAAGAGAGCCGTGCCGACGACGATCTTTCCGTGGCTTTTGGCTGAGGATAACCCAGTTATATCCTGGTAAGGAAATAACTCTTTGAATAAAGTCGGACGATGCGTTCGTGCTCTGCGAAGGTAAGCTTCCAGAATCTACTGGGGATAAGCTTACTACTTGGGGAGATGGATTCCAACTTTCTGGGGAAGCTGGACTGGACTTCTTCTGGGGAAGTTTTAAACTGTATCGAGAAGTGACTCTACTGAATGTTTGATGTACCGCCGGGGAACAATCTTTAGACCAAGACTACCGGGGATGCTTGTTAAGAATATGTATATTGCTGCTGGGGAATGTTGAGATCTGTTGGAGGATACTCAACCTCCTTAAGGTTTGACAATATAGCTTTGCTTGAGGAGAGTATACTGTCTTGCTGACTTACTCTCTGGGGAATTAGGATATCTGGTTATGTTCTTTAGCTGAACCTACCTTGGTACCTTGGAGGACCGAACAATTAGATTGCTTAGACAACTCTTTATTGCCCCTGTTTCTAATGTTACCTGTAATTAATCCTTTGTTTCGTACACAAATATTCATGAGTTAGCAAATTATTGTCAATGCATATATCACAAACTGAACCTTGGACGTTCTTCGCAAAACAAAACAGAAAAAGGAAAAACAATTGGCAATTTTAACTGAAAAGTGTATTTGTATTGATTTTGAATTTGCCTGTAAAATAGGCGTTTTATGTACAAGAGGCTGATGTCCTAGTAAGAGAACGCCGCCGAACAAAAGAGTTTATACAAATTTTGTACAAGAGAAAATAAAACAGCTGTGTGAAATGAATGATCCCACTGGGTTTCAACTCTGCTATTGCCTTTATAACTCCGAGCGTCTCATCACTTGATGACCTTGGTTGAAGGTGAAGCTGACTGATCCATACCGTCTGAACTTGATGTAGATACCGGATTCTGGATGCAAAGTGATCCAATGAGACATAGTATTACGCTTTATCCCTAACTTTTGCCTGGACTGCCCTTTCGGGTTTTCAGTCCACCGGGATACCCATTTTTGCCCAAGCCGCCTTTTCAGGTTTTCGACTTGCCGGGTGTACAAATTTTATTTTTTATTTTTTTTTTATTTCATCCCTCATTTTGCCCGAACCCTTTTGGTTCGCCGGGAAGCCCTAATTTTTGCCTAGGCATGTCAGCCTAGCGGGTCCTTTTTTATGCGTAGTATCTTTTTACTATGTCTGCATTGGCGGGGTGAGGAAGGTCGTCACCATCCATATTGGTTAGAATCATGGCTCCTCCTGAGAACACATGTTTAACCACAAATGGCCCTTCGTACGTAGGGGTCCATTTGCCCCTTGGATCACTCTGAGGAAGGATGATTCGCTTGATTACCAGATCCCCAACTTGATATTCCTGTGGTCTGACCTTTTTGTTAAATGCCCTGATCATCCGTTTCTGATACGTCTGACCATGACAGATAGCAGCAAGTCTCTTTTCGTCAATAAGGTTTAATTGATCAAGTCGTGTTTGGATCCAATCATCTTCGTTCAGATTTGCATCCTTCATTATCCGGAGAGAGGGTATTTGCACTTCGATCGGTAAGACTGCCTCCATACCATAAACCAAAGAGAAAGGAGTTGCCCCGGTTGACGTCCTGGCTGAGGTACGGTACCCATGTAGCGCGAACGGTAACATCTCGTGCCAATCTTTATAAGTCACTGTCATCTTCTGCACGATTTTCTTGATATTTTTATTTGCTGCTTCTACAGCCCCATTCATCTTCGGTCTGTAAGGAGAAGAATTGTGGTGCTGTATCTTGAACTGCTCGCAGAGCTCAGTGATCATCTTATTATTCAAATTGGTACCGTTGTCTGTAATAATTCTTTCTGGGACACCGTATCGACAGATCAGATTATGCCGAATGAACCGTGCCACAACAGTCTTGGTTACCGTAGCATAGGAAGCTGCTTCAACCCACTTCATGAAATAATCAATCGCTACCAGGATGAAACGATGCCCGTTAGATGCCGTAGGTTTAATCTCACCGATCATGTCTATGCCCCACATTGCAAATGGCCAAGGCGCAGTCAGAACATTTAGAGGAACTGGAGGGACATGCACCTTGTCTGCATAAATCTGGCACTTATGGCATGTCCTGGAATGTTGGTAGCAGTCATCTTCCATCGTGGACCAGTAATACCCTGCCCGAAGGATCTTCTTTGCCATAGTGTGTCCACTGGAATGTGTACCAAAGGTCCCTTCATGTAGCTCTTCCATGATTCTTTCCGCTTCAGTCTTATCCACACAATGCAGTAAGGTCGAATCATGGTTTCGCTTGTACAAGATGCCGTTGCTAAGGAAGAACTTTGCCGCGAACCTTCTCAGAAACTTTTTATCATTGACAGATGCACCTTCAGGATACTCCTGAGCTTCCAAGTATCTCTTTACCTCATGGTACCAAGGCTTCTCAGTCACCAATTCAGTCTCGAGATCACAACAGTATGCCGGTTCGTCCAGTTTCCAGATGATGATCCGGGGAGCCTCATTATCCCATTTGACCTTGAACATAGAAGACATTGTAGCTAACGCGTCCGCCAACTGATTTTCTTCTCTTGGAAAGTGTTCAAAGGTTATCTTCGTGAAGTGAGGGATCAAGGTCAACACACATTCTCTGTAAGGAATAAGATTCGGATGTTTCGTATCCTACTCTCCTTTGATCTGATTGATCACAAGAGCGGAATCTCCGAAGACACTCAGAAACTTGATCCTTAAGTCGATCGCAGCTTGAAGACCCATAATGCACGCCTCATACTCTGCCATGTTGTTGGTACAGTTGAAACATAGTCGGGCAGTGAGCGGAGTATGAGTGCCTTGCGGTGATATGATTACAGCGCCGATACCGTTTCCTAAAGCATTGGAGGCTCCGTCAAAGTGCATAGACCATCGGGATCCTTCCTCAGGTCCTTCATCCGGTCCAGGTACTTCACAATCAGTCACAATCATGATGCTTTCGTCTGGAAACTCAAAGTTCATTGACTGATAGTCATCTACGGCCTGATGTGCCAAGTGGTCTGCCAATACACTTCCCTTGATGGCTTTCTGGGTCGTGTACTGAATGTCGTATTCCGTCAAGATCATCTGCCATCTTGCTATTCTCCCAGACAGAGCAGGCTTTTTGAATATGTACTTTATAGGATCCATTTTTGAGATCAACAAGGTGGTATGAGTCAGCATATATTGTCTCAGCCGGCGAGCAGCCCATACCAAAGCGCAGCAAGTTTTCTCAAGCAGTGAGTATCGGGTCTCACAGTCGGTAAACTTTTTGCTAAGGTAATAAATGGCATGCTCTTTTCGGCCAGACTCGTCATGCTGCCCCAGCACACACCCCATTGAATTGTCAAGCACTGTCAGGTATAGTATCAGAGGTCTCCCTTCAACCGGTGGCATGAGGATGGGTGGTTCTTGGAGATACTCTTTGATTCTGTCAAACGCGGCCTGACATTCATCATTCCAACGTACTACTTGATCTTTCTTCAACAGCTTGAAGATTGGCTCACAGGTAGCAGTCAGGTGTGAGATGAATCGAGCAATGTAATTCAGGCGTCCTAAAAAGCCTCTGACCTCTTTCTCTGTCTTAGGAACTGGCATCTCTTGAATAGCTTTGACCTTGGCAGGGTCCACTTGAATACCCTTGTCACTTTCCACAAAGCCTAGCAACTTCCCAGATCTTACCCCGAAGGTGCACTTGTTCGGGTTCAACCTCAGCTTGTACATTTTTAGACGGTCAAACAACTTCTGCAGATGATCAAGGTGCTCTTCCTCAGTTTGGGACCTTGCGATCATGTCGTCAACATACACTTCTATCTCATGATGGATCATGTCATGAAATAAAGCAACCATGGCACGTTGGTAGGTTGCCCCAGCATTATTTAGTCCAAAAGGCATGACCTTGTAGCAGAAGGTGCCCCATTGAGTAACAAAAGTAGTCTTTTCCATGTCTTCAGGTGCCATCTTGATCTGATTGTAACCTGAAAAGCCATCCATGAAAGAGAACACCTTATGCTGAGCTGTATTATCAACAAGGACATCAATGTGAGGTAAAGGGAAGTCATCCTTGGGGCTGGCCCTGTTCAGATCCCTGTAATCGACACACATTCTGACTTTACCGTCTTTCTTTGGTACCTGCACCACATTAGCAACCCACTGCAGGTAAGAAGTCACTGCAAGGAACCCAGCATCAAAATGTTTCATAACCTCGGCTTTGATCTTCTCAGACATCTCTGGACGCATACGGCGGACCTTTTGCTTAACCGGAGGGCAGTCTTCCTTAGTAGGCAAGTGATGGACCACAATATCGGTATCCAACCCAGGCATATCTTCGTAGGACCAGACAAAGATCTCCATATAATCATGTAGCATCTGAGTCAACCGTTGCTTCACGCTGAGCTCTAGGTTGGCACCAATCTTTACCTCTTTCCTGTCTGTATCAGTACCTAAGTTTATTATTTCCACTGGCTCTTCATGTGGTTGAATTGCCCTCTCTTCCTGAAGTAACAGTCTTGCAAGCTCGCCAGGCACTTCACAATCATCTTCACCTTTGTCTTCGGCTAAGTTGATCGGATTTTCGAAGTCATAACTGGCAGTAGCAGAGTCGTTATCAGTGAGATCCAGAGTGGATTGAAACCTGTATGAGTGAGTGTGTGTAAATACAGCTGTTTTGAAATATATGTAAAAGAAAGAAAGACAGAAAAGGAGCATAAGATTTGAAATGCGAGAAAACGTCCAAGATTTTCATTTATGATATATGAAATGACAATTTATATGCCCTCACAAACGAAGCCACGGTGCCCCGGGTAAGACACCGGGCCATAAAGTTCAATTTATTGTTTATTACAGATACCAAAAACATAGGAATTCATTACTTAGTAACAAGAGAAACATGTAGATTGTCTTTTGCACTCCAATTGCTAGGTCCATTGTCGGTTGCCGGGTAAATCCAGCTATCGAACTCAGCTTCATCCACTTCGTCTTCGTCCCCAACAGCATTCACTCCATGAGAAGGCAGGGGAGCTGTCACTACATTAGGCTTCTCTGATGCCTCAAATTGTACCTCCTTGGCGTCAATAAGATCCTGCAGCTTGCTCCTTAATGCCCAACAGTCATCAGTGGAATGCCCCGGGCTATCGGAGTGATAAGCACAGCGAGCATTTGGGTTGTATTTAGGGGAAGCAGTGTTTACAACCTTTGGCGCCTCTCTGACAGTCACTAGATTGGTGGATAGCAACTGTGGCAAGATCTGCGATAAGGTCATGCTCAAACGGGTAAACTCTCTCCGGGGTCTTTCAGCCCTTTGAGGATTGGTTGGCCGAGGAGCGGCAGCAGGCTTGGCAATCATTACCGCACTGACAGATTGGCGGCGCTCAGATTTCTCTTGTCTTCTAGAGCCATATACAGCACTGGCCTCCTTCTTGAAGGGTTTCTTCTCAGAACTAGACGATGCACCCTTCGGAATCTTACCAGACTTCAACCCAGCCTCAATTCTCTCTCCAGTCAGAATAAGATCAGTAAACCCTGCAGAAGAGTTACCGATAAGATGGTTGAAAAATGGCCGAGATAGGGTCCCCAAGAACATGTCTACCAACTCCCGGTCAGTCAACGGAGGCTGCACCCTGCCAGCCAGAACCCTCCACTTCTGAGCGTACTCCTTAAAACCTTCACTTGAACCTAACGACATACCCTGGAGTTGGGTACGTGTAGGGGCAAGGTCGGCATTATATTGATACTGCTTATAGAAAGCAGTAGCCAACTCCTCCCAGTTACGAACCTTGGTCCCATCCAGCTGATAGAACCATTCGAGATGAGTCCCTGAAAGACTCTCCTGGAAGAAGTGGATCCACAAATTCTTATCCACTGAGTACGGTTGAATCTTTCGAACATATGACCTGAGATGTAGCTTGGGACAAGATGCCCCGTCGTACTTAGTGAAAGATGGTGCTTTGAATTTACGAGGAATGATCACACCAGTAGACAAACCCAAATCTCCAAAATCCAGCCCAGGTACCTCTTGTATCTCCATAGCATTCAGCCTGTCTTCTAACTTCTTGTAACGGTCTTCTGCCGGAGGATATTGCTCTTCATCAAAATCAGTCTCATTGTCAGAGACTACCGGACTAGGAACTTTTTCCGCTTGAGGAGTACTCTTGCCAATAGAAGAACCAGCCTCTTCATTCTCCAGAGTATTGCCAAACCTTCGGCCCAAGCTGAAAAGAACAGTTCTTCTCTTCTTCTTCTTCTCCTTCTTCAGGAGCAGAGCCTTCAGCTCTTCTTGGCCCTGAGCCAAACCCATGATTAATTCCTGAAATTGCGCATTCTGCGCCTGAAGAGCCTTGATGGACATCTCAGTTGATGATGAGTCAGGATTCATGATGCTGAAATAAACAGCGAAGAACAGTAAGCAACCTGAAAAGAGGAAAACCTGCTATGCACATGATGAATGGAATGCGTATGATTTATGTTTCCAAAGACAATCGGGAATCAACTTTGTAAACAAAAAGGAACACACTTCATTAGATTCAACTTTGAAACTGAAATATTTCGACAGGTTGCCCTTAGGCGTTACATGAAAGGAAATACTGAAAAAGGGAAGTAAAACTGAAAAAGAACACCCAGAGCTCCTTATTGATCCCATGGTCTCCTCTTCTCAGTATGAATGTAGTCATTCAGAGCTCGCTCATTCTCCAACTACTTCATCAGCTTTTGGATCTTCAATTCCTGCTCGTTGAACTTTTCCCGGCAAGAATCTCGCTCTTCTCGCAGTTGCGACCAAGACCTCTTTAATGTCTCATAATCAATAGGTATCTGAGGAGGAAGGACAGTTGGAGGAACCCCATCTTTGCCAGGACACTCAAGAATGACGGGTCTGACCGCTTCATATGGCATACCTAACTTCTGAGCACGGATGCGAACCCATTTGTAGTAGGCTTCCATAGGTAAAGAAGTCTTTGGCCCTAACTCTTGTGGGTCAGCTTTATGAACTTTGTCCCAAGCCTTGATGAACCTACGACGCAACTCGTCACTATCCACCTGAAACTCAAAACTGATGTGAGGCACCAACATTTCATGAGGCCCTGCTCTTCTTGCTCTTCCAAACTGACGGAGTGCTAGACATGGATTGTAAGAGATTCCTCCTTGGGTACCAATCAGAGGAACATTAGGGTATTCCCCGCATCGATCAATAATAGCTATCTCATCCATACCTCTGCAAGTCCAAATGATGTCTTTATCGGTGAGAGACATTAACCTATGAGCCCAACCTCTTCCTTCTTGGTTCTTCAGTACGAACTTAGGGAGGTGCGAAATAAACCACCTCACCAACAAAGGGATACAACACCATAGAGTTCCTCGTCTTCGGGTAGTACGAGCATGAAGTTGTTGCAAGATGTCACCCAAGAGAGTGGGTACGGGATTCTGAGACATAAAGATCCTTATGGCAGTGACATTGATGAAGTTGTCAGGATTAGGAAACAGGACTAACCCATAGATTAAGAGATCCAAGAAGTCTTCGTATGCCCTAAAGTCCAGGTCATTCCAGAAACTGTTAGCTTTACCAATCAGAAATTTGGCCAAGAAACCCTTAACTCCGCTTCTAGTCACCCAGTTGTCTGTTACCTCTTGATGTGTCAGGGGAAGAACTGCAGCAACATCCTCAAGCCTGAGGGTCTTTTCCCAACCAGTGAAGGGAGTCTGATCCAAGATAGGGATACCAAGCAAATCAGAGAACTCTTCCAGGGTAGGGACCAGCTGGAAGTCTTGAAAGGTGAAGCACTGGTACAGAGGGTCATAGAACTGGGTCAGAACACTCATCAACTGTTGATCCCGCTTTGCAGTGACTAAACTGAGAAGAGAACCATGCCTCTGAACGAAGGAAGTGGTATTTGGAATTCTGCTAACCAACTCTTCAAGCAACTCAGGGGAATGAACAAAGTTGAACCGGATAGTATTCCTTCGCACAGGCATCATTATGTCCTACAAAACAGAGCAAAGGTGAAACCCTCTTGTCTTTGAAATGGTCAGTCCTTATGCAGGATGCATGCAATGCTCATGATGTTATGATGTTATGATAAAGCACACCACAAATAGATACAAAGGCAAACATGGTAAGGCACACAAGTCACACAAGGCAAGCCCCTATAGTTTAGGCCAGCATGAGGTCTAGGTACTACCCTCTTTCAGTTTGTTGGTTCATACCTGTCCTATCAAAGTAACCGGGTTCTTAGAGGATCCCAATATCATTGACTACCCTCAATCGGTCATAACTCCAGCATCACAATCTTTTCTTGCGGCCAGAACCATCGCGAGAGTTTAGCCTCAATGGGCGTAGCATACTGCTACCGTTCTAATGGCCAAGTTGTGTCATTTAAGGTTCTAAGGTTGTTGGTGCTTAATGACTCCTCAAAAGACCCATATTCTCCTCGTTGCGACACAAGGGATATCGGTACAGACCAAGGTGCCACACCAACGTAGCCACTGCTTCACCCGTGTCGGTCTACGCCGGACAGGTCCCTCACAGCTTATGCTACCTAAACAGGGTATCCCCAGATCCGGGTTAGGATCTATGTAACTCCCATGCAACCCACAAATTTAAAGCAGACAAGTCAATACAATTGAAAACACAGTTATGAACTAACCCTAAGGTACACCTCACTTTAAGTTTAAGTCCCCAGCAGAGTCGCCAGTTCTGTGATCGGTGGATCTGGAACTGACTGTTTAACGCTGGTTCGCGAAATGTCGCGGAAGCAAGAGTCGCCACCGTCTTTTATTTTCTCCAAATGGAAAGGACAAAAGCACAGAAAAATTCCTTAAAGAGATTGCTCTCGGTTCGGGAGGTAGGTTATAGAAAGGGAAGGTGTTAGCACCCTTTCTATCCATGGTTATCCATGGGCTCTTAGATACTTGCTCATTTGTGTTTTCAAAATTGTTTGTTTGCTTTTCAACTGTGGGTTTTAAAAAGTTTCTTTGAAAATTTCAGTTCGACTCTTGTATCGGTCCTCAAGAGTGTTTGAAAAATTGCTTTCGAAAGCTTTTTGAAAAGGTGTCGGTGTGAAAAGTATTTTTGATTTGTTTTGAAATTTAGAGCAAGTATCTAGAGTCGTCTACCTACCCTAAGGAATTCGTCTGTGTAAATGTCCTTTAAAGTAGTGCCATCCCACCATTGAGAGGTAGGTAGCACCACCGTTGGAGGTGTTCGGGTCAATTCGAGGTTCGGGACATGGTGATCACCAGAGCAATGGGAAGACACCTTAGAAGCTACCCTCATGCCAGGTTCCCGGATCATGAGGACTTACTAAGACATCCTCTACTCGACGATCACCTTTCGAGGCAAGGCAACAGTGAGGCGTACCCTAGGGGTGGTGTGTGATTTGTGTGTCGTTTTCAGATATTTTTGTCTTGTTCAAGTCATGGGTGATCTAAGCGTTTGTTTTTATTTTGTCCATTCATTCTTGCATGCATTTATTTAATAGTTAAAAAGTGCGGAAAGATAAAATTCCTAAACTATTACAAAAGGCGCGGGTCCACATCGCCAAAATTTCCAGAACCCGATTTGACAGAAAATAACGAAAGAAAGAATTAAAAGTGCGAGGAATTTAGAATGTCTGAGTTTACAAGGCCTTGGGAGAGGTACATAAATATTTAAAAGAAGGAATAAATACGCGAATTGAATTAAACTGGAAACGAGGGCGTTGGACCCTTCTTAATGAAACTAAATTAAATTATTAAATTAATTAAAATTAAAAAGAAAAAAGAAATTATTTTTTAGTTTTTTTGTATTTATGAGAATTTAATGAAATTAAAACCTAATTCTACAATTTTTTAATTTATTAAGAAAATATGACAATTATCTAAAATTAAACCTAATTAATTAACTGCAACTTGATTTATAAAAATAACTAATTAAGAACTAATAATTAATATAGTAAAAATAAAAGGAGGATGAAAAATGCTTGAAACCCTAATTCTACCAATTTTAGATTTTTATTGAAAAATGTTAAGATTAAACCCTAAATTAAAAACTAAGTTAATTAATGAATTTTATTTACAAAAAATATTAATTAAATAAATATATTTTAATTTTGTCCTTTCTGATTTTTTTGTGTTTTTTATATTATTGTGAAAATAATTAATTAAAGAATTAAATCAAAAAAACTAATTAAAACAAAAAATAGAAAAAATATAAAAAGGAATTAGGAATGCAAACCATGGGGGTCTGTTCCCAAATAGGAGGTTTTGCTTAGCAATTTGGGCCCATTTGTTTAAGGCCTTGTCTGACTTTTTGACTAGCATGGAGTTCCGTTGACTAGTGTCTACCAGGTCCTTCAAATCATGGCCTTCTGATCATTTCCATTGGCCAAGTGGATGGCTTGATTTTGATGATGTACGGTACACCCTAATACTGAAGCTGCACATAAGCGTTAAGAGAAAAATAACATGAAAGGGGTGGGGACCTGGGGCTCGAACCCAGGTCCTGATGATTACCAGCCTTACGCCTCACCACTGAGCTATTCAACGCGCTTTTATTATACAATATGAAACAAATAATATAACATAAATACAATGGTCAATGGGAAATTTAGCGCGAAATTCAAATAGACCAATCACTGAGTGCCACTGGGTCATCTTCTTCATCCCTGTGTTTCATCTGAAAAACAAAAAAATAACCAAATACAAAAAATAGCGATTAGAGATTCTTGGCTCATAAATTAGGCGCGAGATATGGAATTGATTGGCCATGGTCTTCTGGTTCTAATGGTCCAAGCCTCATGTCCCAATTTTTCCTGAACTGGGAAACCCTAATTCACAGTTTTGAAAACCCTAGGTCTTGTTCATGGTGAAATCGCGTGTGGTGCATAAAAATTCAATCAAAGTACACCATTAGCTTCAGAATAACATAATGAATATAAATCCAATATTAGAATTTACAAATAATGCATGAATTATATTTCAAGAAACTGAAAAAAATCTTGAACCGGCCATGGTCGTGCTACCTATTTCTTGTGTTAGGGACGTTGATTTTGATCTGTATATGTTCCTTGAAGCCTCAGGAACACAATGGAATCAATATTATGGCTTGAATCGACCTAGAAATTGGTTTTCAGTTTTGGACCTTTCTTGAAAAATTTCAAGTTTGCTTAGGGATTTCTGGCGCAGCATTCAGCTTCTATGCATTAGGGTTGCACTATATATGTATGTGTGAAGGTTTTAGGGTTGAGAACTTGATCAAAAATCCATGCATTGATGTGAAAAATATTTGATTTGCAAACCATAATTTTCCAAATCTTTTTCATGCTTTTTGGCTTCAATCACATCCAATCACCTTTGATTCTTTCCTAACCTGATTTGCACGAAATATTGAGTATATATCATGCATAAAAAGATTGAAAAACCTAGGTTTAGTATTTTTATATTTTTTAATTAATTAAATGAATTTCTAGCATTTAAAAATTCAAATAAATAAAATAAAAATGATAAAAACTTCCCTTTGGGCCAAATGGTCGTGCACATGCCTTGGATGATGAATTGTGGAAGAAAAAGAGGCCCATTAGCAATTTTAGGTCATTTGAAGCAATGTTGACTTTTCAAAATATCCAAAAATTTCCCAATTTCCACAAGGCACAACTTGCTCAATTTTAAAGCTTTGCTCATGTTCTTGGACATTTTGGAAAGGTCTTTGAGTCCTCTAACTAATGTATTTAGTCCCATGTCATTTTGATTTACCAATCTCAAGTTATGGCCTTTGACTTAAAGTCCCTTTTTGTTGACTTTTGAAAATGACCTATAATGTTGAAATTGATAACTTTTTGTGAGAGCATTTCTTGGACTTGAAGTATGAAGAGGGTTTGTAGGAAATGTCTTTATCTTCAAAATGAGCTTTGGATGGAATTTTTCTGATAATCCATGTGGAAGTTATGCCCTGGTCAATTTACAGTTGACTTTTTCAACTGTCCAAATATGGAAACTTTTGCATCTTGATGATTTTTGAGCCAAGCTTTGAGAATCATGATCAAGCATTGATCAAATGATGTTTGTGGCTTCAAAATGAGATGTTGACCAAAAATTTGAACTTTTGACTGTCAAATGACCATTTTGCCCCTACAGTTGACTGTAGTGCAATTAGGGTTTTTGACTGTGCAATTTTGAGCTGTAAGTCTTGAAACTTGGTATGAGAACACTTGACCATATTTGTAGGCATATGGGACTTGATTGGACCCTTGGAAACTTCATTTTCTTTGTCAGAACCAAAACCCTAATTTTGACTGTTAGGAGGCCCTTGAACTGTGCAACCCTTGTGGAATTTTGAAGCATGCTTTTGACAAGTCTTGAAGAATATGGGAGGGAAAATTTTGGGGTACAACAGGAGGTATCTAAGTATACCTCTAGAGTGATTCTGACCACTAATGAGATGAAAGCTTATGGAGAAACCCTTTCTGGACAAGTAACCATTGAGAAGATATTGAGGTCTCTTACCCCTCAATTTGATTATATTGTTGTAGCAATTGAAAATTCTAAATATCTAGACACCATGAGAATAGAAGAGCTGCAAAGAAGTCTAGAGGCGTAAGAGTTGCGTCTGACTGAAAGAACTTCTGAGAGGGAGGTTGAGCAGGCTCTGAAAGCTTCTTTTGTCAAGAAGGACCAGAAGTAGAAAAGACATGGTAGGTCTTAGAAGTCAAAAACATACACTTCTGATGAGAAGAAATATCAGAAGGGAAAGGAAAAGTACGACAAAAAGAAGTTTCAATGTTACTGTTGCAAGCAGTTTGGCTACTTTGCTAAATATTGTTGGTCAAACAAGGGAAGGAAATTAGAAGAAGCAAATATAACCAGAGGAGATTCCGATGATGAACCTGTGCAATTGATGGATTTTGAGTATGATGGAAGGTGTTTGATAGACTGGTGGTATATGGACACTGGCTGCTGAAACCACTTGATTGAAAACAAATAATGGCTGATAGATTTTGACTCCAGAAGGAGGACAAAGATCATGCGTGCTGACTATAAGTACCTTAATGTAGAAGGTATGGAAAATGTCAAAGTTAAAATGAAGAATGGGAAGACTGTTCTGATCAAGGATGTTTGGTATGTTCCTGGAATTAAGAGCAATCTAACGAGTGTGGGTCAGCTCATTGAGAAATATTTCTCAGTTTTTATGAAAAAATATCTCTTAAAGTTGTATGGTTCTAATCAAAAGTTAATTATGCAGTATGAGCAGGGAAGAAACAAAACATTTAAGGTGAATATAGAGACAACTGAAACAGAGTGCGTTAGTGCATAAGGCACTTAAGATGATAGTAAGTTGTGGCACAATAGATTGGGGCATTTGAACTACAGAAGTGTAGGGCATCTGAGTTCTAAGAAGCCCGTGTGTGGCATTCCAAAGATTATGAAGCCTGAGAAGTCATGTGAGGTATGCATGAAAGGCAAGCAACCCAGATTGCCATTTACGTCAAGAGTAACTTCAAGAGCAAAACATGCTTTGGGAGTAGTCCATTATGACGTGTGTGGACCATTTCCAGAACCTTCACTTGGGGGAAACAAGTATTTTGTATCTTTTTTGTATGAGTTCACAAGAATGACGTTGGTAAAATTCATCAAGTTTAAACATGAGGTGTTTACCGAGTTTTAGAAGTTCAAGGTGAAGGCTGAGAAACAAAGTGGTCAAAAGCTTAAAATTCTCAGAACGGATGGTGGATATGAGTATAACTCTACAGAACTCCTGAAGTTATATGAGGAAAATGGAATTGAGCATGAGGTTACTTCTCCTTATACTCCTCAACACAATGGTCTTGCTGATAGAAGAAATCATACTTTGCTTGATATGACGAGAAGCATGGTGAAGGAGAAGAAGCTTCCTCACACCTTGTGGGGAGAAGCTGTTGCCATCGTAGCATATATGCTCAACAAATTTCTAACGAAGAAGCTGAAGGAAATTTTTCCTTTGGAGAAATGGATTGGTGATAAGCAAAGTGTGAGTCATCTTAAATTTTTTTGGTTATGTTTGCTATAAACATGTTCCAGATGCTAAGAGGATGAAGTTGGATGATAAAAGCAAAGTGATGTTACTGGTGGGGGTACCACAATACAGGTGTGTACAAGCTTTATTGTCCAGAAAATAATAAAGTTGAAGTCAACAGAGATGTCATTGTAAAAGATTCAAAAGCATGGGATTGGAGCAAGTCTCAATCAAATTCCAGTTTAGTGTCAACACCTGAGCTAGCTTCTAAAGATAATTCAGAAACTTCTGAAGAAAGAGTTAGAGTTGGTCTGATGCTAAAGACTCTGAATATGAGTCAGAAACCGAAGGTGATTCTGATGGTGAATTTGATTCTTATCCAGATTTGGACGATAATCCAGAATCTGGTGGTGATCATACTTTTGGAAGGGAAAAATCTAAAGACATAGGTTCTAGAGGACAAGCTTCTAAAGGTGATCATGTTTCTGAAGGTGGTACTTCTGAAGGTGGTGGTTATGGACGAGGTCCAAAATCTAACACAACTCCAGGTTCTGTAGAAGATTCAGAACAAGTTCAGAGATCATAAAGACTCAGACAAATACCAAGAAGGTTTACAGAGTTTGACATGTTGCAAGACACTGAAGTAGATTCCAAAGGAGAAGTCATTCAATGTGCAATGTCAGTAGATTCTGAACCAGTGGGTATTGAAGAAGCTCTCAAGAAGAAAGTGTTGTTGAATTCCATGAAAGAATAACTTGAGTCTATAGAAAGAAACAAGACTTGGGAGTTGATTAAGCTTCCAAAGGAGAAGAAAGCCATAAATGTCATATGGGTTTTCAAGGTAAAATTTAAGCCAGAGGGATCAATTGGCAAGCATAAAGCAAGACTAGTGGCTAGAGGTTTTCTTCAGAAACCTGGGCTAAATTACTTTGAGGTGTTTGCGCTTGTAGCTAGACATGAAACTATCAGTCTGGTGATTGATATAGCTGTAAATAGGAATTGTCCTCTGATACATCTGGATGTGAAGTCTATTTCTGAATGACCCGTTACAAGAAGAGGTATACGTGTCACAACCTCCTGGATTTATGAAAAAGAATCAAGAAAGGATGGTGTACAAATTGCATAAATCCTTGTATGGATTGAAGCAAGTTCCCAG